>JBBPBX010023835.1:0-14324 GCA_038048925.1 Garcialebias charrua
ATCAAGGCCAACAGTCAGTAAATTAGAGCCATATAATTACACACTGGTAGCAGAAAAAATATCCACCAAGTGGTTTCTGAGCTTTTTATCTGAATAGCCTGGACCTTGCCAGGCTAAGCTAACAAAACTACGCCTTCTGTTCTCTGATTGGTCCGGTCAAAAATAGACCGGAGAAATCGTTTTCAATGGGAGGAATGCCAGACCCTAGTACGAAGCAAAGTGAAGGACAGGGTTTGGTTTTAACCAGGCTAGCGTATGACTGTCCTAACAAACAACTGTCCATAAAAAAACCACAATACACTCCCATACACACACAATTGAACAATAAGGTTGATGAATCCACACGTAGCAAGTATATCTGTTTAGGAACACAAGAACTAAAATGTACCTTGGTACTCGTGTTTAATGGAAGTTGATCGCTCTTCTGGCTACCTGCGATCTCCTGACTCTGGACGTGTTCACGTCATCTGGAACAGATCATTTATACTTATATTTAGAGGAAATTCTACATTTTGATGATAGCTGCTGTCACATGTAAACCAATAAACATTACATGATTGTTTTTGGCCAAAGTATCCATCTCACATAAAGGAAAGATGGATGGACATAGTATTTACAAAACTCCTCTCATGATGGGTGGACTAAGATGAAATTAAAATTAGCTGAATGAAAGAAAACTATAAATTTAAAAACTGTGACTAATAATATTGAAGTCATACATAACAATCCCTGCATTATTTATAAAATTGATATCTATGTCATATACATACACACAAATATACATATATACATGTATATAAGCATATCATATATGCATATTCATATACAGTGTATATACATATATGCATATACATGTATACTGTATATGCATATACATTACATATACTGTACAGATAGACATATACATGTAAATATAACATGTTCAACTGAAATTGTGTGCGTTTGTGTGTGTGACTGTTTTGTGGTTTTTATGGACATTGTCATATGCTATAAACAGACAAGCAGATTACAGTTCATTACTGTCCTGACAAAACACTGTCCTTAGAAACCACAAAACAGTCACACACACAAACACACACACAATTTCAGTTTATCATGTTTTTAAGAAAGCAAGATGTTTGATGGATAGATGGATGATATTTGATGGATGGATACATGGATGGATGGATGGATGTTTGATGGATGGATGGATGGATGCATGCATGGATGGATAAAAGGTGGACATCAGTCAGTAAAGACTCCATCTGTCTGCGTTCAGCAAGGCTGGATGTTTGATGGATGGATGGATGTATGGATGGATGTTTGATAGATGGATGTATGTATGGATGGATAAAGCATGGACCTCAGTCAGTAAAGAATCCATCTGTCTGGTTTCAAGAAGGCCGGATGTTTGATAGATGGATGGATAGATAGATGGATGGATGTTTGATAGATGAATGATGGATGGATGTTTGATGGATGGATGGATGGATGTTTGATGGATGGATGGATAAAGTGTGGACCTCAGTCAATAAAGAATCCATATGTCTGGGTTCAGGAAGGCAGGATGTTTGATGATGGATGGATGATGTTTGATGGATGGATGCATGGATGGATGGATGGATGTGTGGATGTTTGATGGATGGATGGATGAATGGATGGATAAAGCATGGACCTCAGTCAGTAAAGAATCCATCTGTCTGGGTTCAGCAAGGCAGGATGTTTGATGGATGGATGGATGTTTGATGGATGGATAGATGTTTGATGGATGGATGGATGGATGTTTGATGGATGTTTGAGATGTTTGATGGATAGATGGATGGATGGATGTTTGATGCATGGATGTATGGATGGATGGATGTTTGATGGATGGATGGATGGATGGATAAAGTGTGGACCTCAGTCAGTAAATCCATCTGTCTGGGTTCAGGAAGGTAGGATGTTTGATGGATAGATGTATGGATGTTTGATGGATGGACGTTTGATGGATGGATGGATGTTTGATAGATGGATGGATAAAGCGTGGACCTCAGTCAGTAAAGAATCCATATGTCTGGGTTAAGGAAGGCAGGATGTTTGATGGATGATGGATGTTTGATGGATAGATGTTTGATAGATGGATGGATGCATGGATGGTTGGATAAAGCGTGGACCTCAGTCAGTAAAGAATCCATCTGTCTGGGTTCAGCAAGGCAGGATGTTTGATGGATGGATGTTTGATGATGGATAGATGGATGTTTGATGGATGGATGGGTGGATGTATGGATAAAGCGTGGACCTCAGTCAGTAAAGAATCCATCTGTCTGGTTCAGGAAGGCAGGATGTTTGATGGATGGATGGATGTATGGATGTTTTATGGATGGATGGATGCATGGATGGATGGATAAAGCGTGGACCTCAGTCAGTAAAGAATCCATATGTCTGTTTTCAAGAAGGCAGGATGTTTGATGGATGGATGGATGATGTTTGATAGATGGATGCATGGATGGATGGATGGATGGATGGATGGATGGATGGATAAAGCGTGGACCTCAGTCAGTAAAGAATCTATCCGTCTGGGTTCAGCAAGGCTGGATGTTTGATGGATGGATGGATGTTTGATAGATGGATGGATGGATGTATGTATGGATGGATAAAGCATGAACCTCAGTCAGTAAAGAATCCATCTGTCTGGGTTCAGGAAGACAGGATGTTTGATAGATGGATGGATAGATGGATGGATGTTTGATGGATGGATGATGGATGGATGTTTGATGGATGGATGTTTGATGGATGATGTGTGGATGTTTGGATGGATGTTTGATGGATGATGTGTGGATGTTTGATGGATGGATGGATAAAGCGTGGACATCAGTCAGTAAAGAATCCATCTGTCTGGGTTCAGTAAGGCAGGATGTTTGATGGATGGATAGATGGATGTTTGATGGATGGATGGATGGATGGATGTTTGATGGATGGATGGATGGATAAAGCGTGGACCTCAGTCAGTAAAGAATCCATCTGTCTAGGTTCAGGAAGCCAGGATGTTTGATGGATGGATGATGGATGGATGTTTGATGGATGGATGGATGGATGTTTGATGGATGGATGGATGGATGTTTGATAGATGGATGTATGTATGGATGGATAAAGCGTGGACCTCAGTCAGTAAAGAATCCATCTGTCTGGTTTCAAGAAGGCCGGATGTTTGATAGATGGATGGATAGATAGATGGATGGATGTTTGATGATGAATGATGGATGGATGTTTGATGGATGGATGGATGGATGGATGTTTGATGGATGGATGGATAAAGTGTGGACCTCAGTCAGTAAAGAATCCATATGTCTGGGTTCAGGAAGGCAGGATGTTTGATGATGGATGGATGATGTTTGATGGATGGATGGATGGATGGATGTGTGGATGTTTGATGGATGGATGGATGTATGGATGGATAAAGCGTGGACCTCAGTCAGTAAATAATCCATCTGTCTGGGTTCAGTAAGGCAGGATGTTTGATGGATGGATGGATGTTTGATGGATGGATATATGTTTGATGGATGGATGGATGTTTGATGGATGGATGGATGGATGTTTGATGGATGGATGGATGTTTGATAGATGGATGGATGGATAAAGCTTGGACCTCAGTCAGTAAAGAATCCATATGTCTGGGTTTAGGAAGGTAGGATGTTTGATGGATGATGGATGGATGGATGTTTGATGGATGGATGTTTGATGGATGGATGAATGCATGGATGGATGGATAAAGCGTGGACCTCAGTCAGTAAAGAATCCATATGTCTGGGTTCAGGAAGGCAGGATGTTTGATGATGGATGGATGATGTTTGATGGATGGATGGATGGATGGATGTGTGGATGTTTGATGGATGGATGGATGTATGGATGGATAAAGCGTGGACCTCAGTCAGTAAATAATCCATCTGTCTGGGTTCAGTAAGGCAGGATGTTTGATGGATGGATGGATGTTTGATGGATGGATATATGTTTGATGGATGGATGGATGTTTGATGGATGGATGGATGGATGTTTGATGGATGGATGGATGTTTGATAGATGGATGGATGGATAAAGCTTGGACCTCAGTCAGTAAAGAATCCATATGTCTGGGTTTAGGAAGGTAGGATGTTTGATGGATGATGGATGGATGGATGTTTGATGGATGGATGTTTGATGGATGGATGAATGCATGGATGGATGGATAAAGCGTGGACCTCAGTCAGTAAAGAATCCATCTGTCTGTTTTCAGGAAGGCGGGATGTTTGACTCACCAAATACCAAATGACCTCTTGGACTAGCTGAAAACCTGTACATGTAAAAATATGAAAAAGTTAAAAAACAATTCTCAAGTTTATACAATACACTTATACAGTATTCTGTATTATTCAGTATTCAGTATTCCAACAACAGTATTCTTATACCTACATAAAACTGCAGTCAACGTGATGACGTAACGAGGCTGCAACGTGATGACGTGATGACGTAACGACGCAGTTCGTCCGTCTGCTCACTGCTCAGAGGTAAAAAAAAAAAAAAAAGAGCAGAATTAGCAGAAAAATGACGTTGGAAACATTAAAACCCCTCTACCCTATTAACGCATGTTAAATTACAGCGTTAGTCACGCTGTTATTGTGACGTGACACGTTCACGGTAGTGACGCTAACGCGACGTGCGTTTAATTTTGTCTTCGTCGCGTTAAGACTCTAAATAACCACTAAAAACATCCACAAGTGATGCATATATAGTATCGCTGATTTATATAAATGTCTATAAAAGTTTTCAACAGCGTTGAAAGGTTGTCACGCTTCTGAAGTGAAGTTACGTTACATGCTAACGCTAGCCGCAGCTAGTTTGAGCTGCGTCTTTCTTCACGCACTCAAAACTCATGCACAGATACTTCCTAATTTATCTAAATGTTGATAAAGTTTTCTACAGTCTTCACAGTTTGTGACGCTGCGGTTAAAGTCACGTTACTACTGGATTAGGTTAACATTTCCTTGAGATGATGTCATCAAAAGCAACAAAAAATTTTTTTAATTCTTACCTGAATGAAGTCAATACACTCTGACACTCTGTCCACCTACCGCTGCAAAATTTTATTTAAATCGCTCTCCAAAAATAATCTCCGCTCACCTACATGCACTCAACACACGACGCCATAACTCTGCACGTGTAAGCTCAAGGGGCTTTAACTTTTAAAAACTCGGTCACCTGAGGCCCCGCCCTGAGCCCCCGCCCACTACAGGGTCTCCACATCACGAGAGGAGGGGCGGCGTTGGAGTTTCGCGCGGTCTCCACATCACGAGAGGAGGGGCGTTGCAGTTTGGCGCCATGTGTGTCAGTGAGCCACACACACGGCTGCAATAAATGCAACCGATACACAAAAACATACACACCACACACAAATACCCTGGGAGGTGCGTAGCCAGCCAATTTTATAAATGTAAATAACTTTTTATTAAAACAATTTTAAGTGTTAAAGCACACTCCAACTCATCCAGGCAGCCTATTAGCCACAAGTTACGCTGATATTGATGAGAAAAAACAATGTTTACATATTAATATATTTGGATACAATCTGTGTTTTATCCAGACATTGGCAAAGGCTGGCTAATACCAAATGTCCCGATAATGTCGGTACGTAGTCTGGCGCATAGGCGGGCCAATACGCTTGCACCAACGCACACACACACACACACACACACACACACACACACACACACACACGAAGTGCTCATGTGTGCAGCTAAAGCACAGATTGTTCAGATCTCTGCAGAGCTGGACAAAGGAAATCCAGAGAGAAGAAGAACAGCTGCAGATAACTGAGACAGACGGAACTGACGGGAGCTCAGAGGCTCTTGGAGGAACTTTTATAGAAAATGTCCTGGTCCGGGTTTTGGAGCAGCAGGGTGCAACGAGCAGAGCAGCTGAGGAGAAGCTCTCAGCTGAAACTGAGCTCCTCTCAGAGGTGAGTCTGACGGCCGCTTTGAGGTTCTGTTATCCAGCCCAACAAATGTTGCTTTGTTAGAAAGTTTGTTCTGAAACCTGTAGATACTTTTCTTCACTGACTGAGTCTTTCCAGATGTGTCAGCTGCTCTCATGCCAGAGGCAGTAATGCACCCCCATACACCAGAGAGCCAGGCTTTAGAACTGTGAGCTGAAAACAGGTTGGATGGTTCCTCTCCTCGTTGGTACAGAAAATGTGGAGTCTGTGGTTTCCAAACAGAACATTAGATTTGAACCCGTTTGACCACAGAACAATTCTGGACTTCACCTCAGTCCATTTGAAATGAGCGCTGGTCCAGAGAAGACAGCAGGCCTGGTTGGTGTTCACAACTGGCTTCTTCTTGGCCTGACAGAGCTTTAGGTAGCATCTGTGGATGAACTGTAGTTACAGAAGATGATCTGTGGATGAACTGTAGTTACAGAAGATGATCTGTGGAAGTGTTCCTGAGCCCAGAACAGAACCCGACCTGGTTTTACCTGAGGGCCAGAAGATCCCGACCATCAAATATTAACCTTCAGTTCAGCCTCGTCATGTGAGATCAGAGATTTCTACATATTCTTCTAATCTGTTGATGAGATTAGGAAGTGGAGATGATGGAAATTAAAGTCTTTATTCAGGAACTTTATTCTGAAGCCGTATCAGCTTTTTGCAGACTGCTGAACCTCTGCCCGTCTTTACATCTTAGAGATTTGGCCTTTTATTCCCTGTCTTCTTAGTGACCTGTTGAAAATTAACCTAATAAGTTACAATTAGTTACAATTCTAATTATGGGCGTGTTGCAGACGTGGCATGTTTTAAAAAAAAATGGTTCAATTCCTTAGTTTAAACATTTCATGCGATATGTGCTCCACTGTAAATGAAAAAGAAAAAAAAGAATGGGGTTGCGACAATTGCAAATTGTTCTGTTTTTTGTCAAATACAGCTCACAAATCAGACCTTGGATCGACTTTGTTTTGTCCCATTCCTTTCTCTGTATTTTCCTCGGACATCAGCAACCACCAGACTCACGCGATCCATTTGTTGGGGGACTTTATTGAATGAAACATCCATGACCTTTACATAATGTTAAATTAATATAGAACCATGTGTGTGAAGTCAAGAGCGTCTTTTTGTCTACATACTCAGAAAGGCGCCTAATAACTGATAACTTCTGACACCTTCAGATCTATGAGCTGTGAAGCAGAGGTTGTCTGGACCTCGCCTCTGTCTGATAAGCATTACAGTATATGTACGGTAGACACTTCAGTATGCTGTCTGTGGGCAGGCCTTGTGACTGGAGCTTCGATGTACCATCGTTGTTTTCAATCCTTCGCCACTTGCAAGAAGTAAACCTGGGTTGAAAAGATCTCTCATTCTCAGTGTAGCTTATTTGATTAATGAGATGATTCATTCAACCTTTATTTAGACAGGTTAATCCCACTGTGCCCCGGGCCGGGGAATCATTTACAAGAGAGACTTGATTTTAACAAAGAGTGGTGACAACAGTGGACAACAACAACAAAAAAATACAGTCACAAAAGAGGCATACTGATTTAAATTTCTTCCCTTTTTTTGTCTGCATTGGTTTTTGCCAGGAACTTAACACATGTTAAAGCCATTTAGAGGTCAAGGTCTTTTTGCAAGATATTCCAGGAAACAGGAGCAGAGTAGGAGAAGGCCCTTTTGCCTAGTTCAGTCCGCACTGAGGAGACACTGCATGTAATAATGTCCTGGGAGCGCATGATGTAGCTGCACTCATGCAGAGACATGTAGGAGAAGATGTAAGAAGGCAGCAGAACAAGAAGTGATTTAAAGATGAAAATGTACCAGTGGAAGAGTCTACGTAAAGTTAATGATGACCAGTTAACCAGTGAATACAGAGTGCAGGGGTGAGTACGCCAGGTATGAATCTTATGCACCATGATAGACAGCATCCAACATCTGTAGACAGCATCCAACATCTGCAGGGAGCTTGTAGGAGTGTTCATATAGATAATGTCACCATAATCTATGGAGGGAAGGAAAGTCACAGATACAGGTGTTTCCTAGCATTCAGAGTTAGACAGGATCCATTTCTGAAAAAGAAACCCAGTTTAACTTTCAGTTTCTTTACTAGGTTTTCCACGTGAAGCATAAAAGAGAGATGCGAGTCAGCCAAGATACCCAAATATTTATAGGAATCAACAAACTCAATAGGGACACCATTTGAGGATAAAATCAGAGAAAGAACTGCTGGGACCAACTTCCTGTTTAAAAAAAGGCATCCCTTTGGTTTTATCGGCATTTAGTACTGTACAAGTTTGAGACGGAACAAATCTGACTGGATGATGTCAAAGGTGGACTGCAAAAGTTGGAAAACCTTAGCAACTGTTATAGCTGGACAATAAACAACTGTGTCATCAGCATAGAAATGTATAAGGATGCATCAGGGATGCTCTGACCTACATTACCTATGTAGATTGTAAAAAGGGTGAGTCGTAAGACTGAGCCTTGTGGTACACCGTTGCTGACTGTTAAATAATGGGAGGAAATACCATTATGTTGAACACATTGCCTCCGATCTGAAAGATAGTTAGAGAACCAACCAATGGTATGATCTGATCATTAATGAGATGATGAAATGGTAATTAATTTATCCAACACCGTTTACATCCCATAATAGACTCTTGTGTCTGTTTCAACAGGAGCCAGCTGCTTGGGAACTATGAAGTTCGGGCGGCGTTGCAGAATGAACAAATGAGCTCTCTGCTACCACCTGTTGGTACGGAGGTCTTCAGACGCTTCACGTCGGATCCTCCTGAGAAGAATCACCAAAAACACAATGCTGAGGAAGAGGAGCAGAAGAACAAACAGGTATTGATCCAAATTTAATATCTGAAAATTTATAAACTCACGAGGAGAAAGAACAGAAGAGCTGCTTTGGCTGTTGTACAGAAAACCTTGTCTCACTTATTGTACTTGAAGGACCCGCCCAAAGCAGCCAATCATCTGGAGGCAGGAAAGACCCTCCCCTTTATCTATGGAGACATGCCCCCTGAGCTTCTTGGCACCCCATTGGAGGATCTGGATCCGTTCTACCAATCACAGAAGGTTGAGTTTTGTTTTAGAGATTAACGCAGTTCTTTCAGTTTTCTCTTGGTAAATGATGTCCTTCGTGTCTTCACATGTCACAGTCTGTATCTTTTGGTTGTTTTCTGACAGATTTGTGTCTTTTCTTTTTGCTTCTTTGGTTAATTGTTTGACATCCTCTTGTGTTCAGTTTGTGTTCCTCTGCGGCACCAGCCACTTCTTCCAGTTCTTTTGTTAGCCTCTGCTCCTCGGTCCTGCCACGCCCACTCACACCTGTTCCTGGTGTCATTAGTCGCAGCTGCAGCCACTCTCACAGTCCACCAGTTGAGCATTAGGCACGCTGCATTGCTTGATCAGTTTCTGAGGTTTCAAAAATAGATCAAAGTAAAACAGACGTGCAGCTACTTTTCGAAACCGTACAAATAAAGTAGCTGTGCAGAGAAACCCACCTTTTTATGAGCTCATAAAACACTACGCCCACCCTTAGGGGGCACACCCCACAGCTTGACAACCAGTGTTAGAGAAATTTAAATGTTTTGTTGCTAAAATCTGCTTCTCTAGGAGAGTTTTCATTCTGTCTTTGTTAAAAGACAATGACAGCGATAAAGTTGTGTTAAATGTTGCAAATTCAAAGTCAAAGTCAACTTTATTGTCAGAACTGCAATATGTACAGGACATACACAGGATTGAAATTGCATTTCTCTCTCAGTCCCTCGGTGCAACAGTAACCATTTAAACACTAAACAATTAATAAACAAGCATAAAATGAAATAATAAAAGTTTAGTACTGTCCTGAGTTTTTTGCATAGTAGTTTTTCATAGTAGTAAAAAAAGTATAAAAAGTTTCACCAACACCAAAACACCAACATTTAATAAACATAATCATAAAATGAAATAGAGTGTAATACTGTCCTGAGTTTTTTCATAGTAGTTTTCCATAGTAGTATAAAAGTATAAAAAGTTTCACCAACACCAAAAATGAAATAGAGTGTAATACTGTCCCGAAGTATAAAGTATAAAAAGTATATCTATAAAATAAATGAAGGTTCTGGCATTTGACATTTGTAAAGAGTGACAAAGCAGCATATGGGGTTAATGTACACAGTATATGTATGAGGTAGTTGATATTGGTATAGAGACAAAGTGGCATTATGCAATAAGGCTAGTAAAAAGAATATATACTGTATATCAGCAGTAGTGTAGATATAAAAAGTCTAGATGTAAACAGTAGTAATAAATGTCAACAGTAAATGTAAACAGTAGTATGACTATAGGCAGTAATGTAATACAAACATTAGTGCAAATATGAGAAGTAGTGCAAACTGAATGAGCACATGACCGTGAGTTGAGTGAATGACCCGTATTGATGACACAGAGTCCAGTGTTAAAAACTTTGTGTTGTGTGGTAATGTGTGAAAGTTTTTTGTGATTAAGGCAGTACAAGTGGGAGGGAGGGCAGAGCTGGCAGAGTGTTAAGCATCCTGACTGCCTGATGAACAGAGCTGTCTCTCAGTCTGCTGGTTCGAGCCTGGAGACTCCTCAGTCTCCTCCCCGATGGCAACAGGCTGAAGCAGCTGTGTAGTGGGTGTGTGGGATCACCTGCCATGCAGAGGGCTTTCCGAGTGAGGCGGTTGCTGTGTAAGTCCTGTAGTGAGGGCAAGGAGGTGCCGACAATCTTCTCAGCTGCTCTCACTATACGCTGGAGGCTCTTTCGGCAGGATGCAGTACATGCACCATACCACACCGTGATGCAGCTGGTCAGGACACTTTCTATGGCGCCCCTGTAGAAGGTGCACATGATGGGGGTTGGAGCTCCAGCTCTATTCAGCTTGCGGAGAAAGTAGAGGCGCTGGTGAGCCTTCTTGGCCAGTGATGCAGTGTTCCTGCTCCAGGACAGGTCCTCTGAGACGTGCACTCCCAGGAACTTGGTGCTGTCCACTCTCTCCACTGTGGTGTTGTTGATGGTCAGAGGGGCATGTTGGGCATCCCTCTTCCTGAAGTCCACAACAATCTCCTTTGTCTTCTCCACGTTGAGAGTGAGATTGTTGTGTCCGCACCACAAGGCCAGGCGGCTCACCTCGTTCCTGTAGTCCGTCTCATCGTTGTTGCTGATGAGACCCACCACTGTTGTGTCGTCCGCAAACTTGATGAAGTGGTTGGAGCTGTACGATGGTGTGCAGTCGTGTGTTAGCAGGGTGAATAGAAGGGGGCTCAGCACACATCCTTGTGGGGCTCCTGTATTCAATGTGATGGTGCTGGATGTGTTATTCCCGACCCGTACTGCCTGTGGTCTCCCGGTCAGGAAGTCTAGCAGCCAGTTACACATTGAGGTGTTCAGCCCCAGACTGTCCAGTTTAAGGATGAGCTGTTGGGGGATGATGGTGTTGAATGCCGAGCTGAAGTCAATGAACAGCATTCTAACATAAGAGTCTTTCGTGTCCAGATGTGTGAGAGCTGTGTGGAGGGCAGAGGAGATGGCATAGTCGGTTGAGCGATTAGACTGATATGCAAATTGGAAGGGATCAAGGGAGGCAGGGAGGACAGATTTGATGTTTTTCATGACTAGCTGTTCGAAGCACTTCATCAGGATGGGGGTGAGTGCTACCGGACGATAGTCATTGAGGCAGGAGGGCGTTGCCTTCTTTGGGACAGGTATGATGGTTGTGGCTTTTAAACCGGTGGGGACGATGGCCTGACTCAGCGAGATGTTAAAGATGTCTGTGAAGACCGCTGCCAGAGAATTTTCTGTTGTGTGACTCTGCAGATCTTCATCGCTCTCTGCAAACATCGGATCATCCACAGGTTTAACTCTGAGTCGGCTTGTTACCTGTTCAGTCCATTTAGTCGCCTGAGGACCGCCGCCATCAAGATCCTCCTCCACCCATATCCTTCATCGTGTTTACAGGCCCTTTGGGCGTTTTTAGTCTGGTCTCATTTGTCATTCACTTGCTTCTATGTTATGTCTTCAGCACAAAGTTTTCCTGAACAACAACACTTTCTTCAGTTTGTTCCTCATTTTGACGATTCTGACCAACTGTGTGTTCATGGTGTTTAGAGTTCCTGTGCTGAAAAATGCTGAGGAGTGAGTACACACACACGCGCACACACACAATTTGGCCCTTTTGGGCCCGGCAGAGTTCTGCGTTGGGCCGAGCGCCGCTGCACGTCGTGCGAACCCCGCGGCACAAGCCTTTGAACGCGGGCGTGAACGCGCCAAGCTCAAATTTTACGACCGCTTGCGCGCGCGCGTTGTCTCACAATAAACTGCCCGGCGCCGGACTGTTTTGTATGAGACACAAATGTATTAAATTCCCCTTCTTCATCGCTGATCTGGACTTTTCTTTTGTTTTTTTGCCAAAAGTCAAGTGATCGCTTGAAGCGGTCACCATTCGCTTCCTCCTCCGATGAGGAGGAATTAATGAATTTGTCAAGAGCGAACTAAACTCATGTCCATCGTGGATGCGCCAGGTTCTAAATATTTCCTGGTGGGCTGTGGGCTGCATGACCAGCGCTCCCTGTTTTTATTTTATTTTTTAGAACTTTTTATTAACATATAAACACAAAATACCGCTGCGCAGCTCGTGCCTTTTCTTTCACCACCCGACCTGTCAATCAAATCAGTAGGCGTGTCAGCAAAAGACCAATCAGCGACCTCAATTTGTCCCGTAGGTAAACGCTCCGCCCTGCTTCTGCTCAAATGATGTCAAGTATTTGGAGCGAAAGCGCTGGAACTTCATGCTGAGCTATGCTGTGAACTGCCTGCGCGCAGCACGCGCGCATCGAGCGGCGTGCGGCCCAACGCACAGCTCTGCCGGAGCCTTAACTGTGTAGTAAAATGACAGAGAAAAGTACATCTCTTCCAATAAGTTTTCAAGTGAATACAGGGGAATAAAGTTCAGTTCAATTCAGTTTATTTCTGCAGCTCCAAGTCACAAGAGAAGTCAGGCACTGAACAGAATCATTCACTATCATTATAAAAGACAATTAGTAAAATATCCTGATGCATGCTCAATAATCCAGGTAGAAAAGTCTAAAAAAGTTAAGTCTGGTCCTCTGGACATTCAAAAAACAAAACAAAACACAAACATTTTTTTTGTAGAAACGTTGCATCTTTTATCCGAAAGACTTCTTCAGTCTGAGGTGCTGTATTCAGCTCAGTCTTATTCATTCAACCTTTATTTATACAGGCTAGCCTCGTTGAGCCACGGAGACTCATTTACAAGAGGGACCTGTCTCACTCACACCTAGGGTCAATTTAGAGTTAACAATCAGCCTAACTTATAAATAGCACCTTCTCATAGTGATTCAACCAGTTTGCTGCTGACAGCCAAAACTAGCTGATGGTTGCGAATGGCAAGCAACCATCAGGGTGCTAAAGATCCATCGTTAGGTTGATGGTCTTCCTTAATCATGTGAGCCGTCAGCAAAAAACTGGTTGATCCACTATGAGAAGGTGCTATTTATAAGACTGAGCTGAAAACAGCTTCTCAGACTGAAGAAGTCTTGCGAACAAAAGACGAAACGCTTCTACAATTTTTTTGTTTTTGTTTATTTGAATGTCCAGAGGACCAGACCAGACTTAAAGGTTCAGTATGTAATTTCTGGAACACGCTGGAACTTAGGAAAATTTTGAACAGAGACACGTTTCTGGTCCCTCCCCCTCAGAGCCATACATGGCTCTGTTCCCCCTCGCTCAGCAGCAGCTTCCTTTGCTCTGCCTTCACTTCATGTCCTGTCGCAGAAGCTGTGAATTTCTGTGTTTATATGTTAATAAAACGTTCTAAAAAATAAAATAAAAACATGGAGCGCTGGTCCAGCACACCAGAACACCATGAAATCAGCAGAGCCTCGGCAGCCATGTTGAACCCGAGTTTAATTCGCTCGTGACAAATTCATTAATTTCCTTATGATTTCTGACATGGACTCAGCGAGGAGGAAGCGATCACTTGACTTTTGGCAAAAAAACAAAAGAAAAGTCCAGAGCAGGGATGAAGAAGGGGAATTTAATACATTTGTGTCACATACAAAACAGTTTTGCATCGCTTTGCAATGCTTTGAACGAGAACCTGCGCGGCCGCTGCAGGCTCGCTGCGGGCTGGGACAGGGGTGGGGCGTGGGTTAGGGGGGGAGAAGTGAGAAGCTCTGTTTTTATTGGCTGGTTAAAACTGTTTTTATTGGCTGGTTAACGGCGGGTTACTTTTAGAAATGCTTTTAGATAAGCAAGGGGACAATAGTTTTTTTTTTCAGAGATTACTTGTCTAAAATCAGTATGTCAGGAGATAGTGACAGA
>JBBPBX010023835.1:18497-36972 GCA_038048925.1 Garcialebias charrua
TCGGAAGTGAGAAATGTGGATCGGTGCATCCCTAATTAAAATTGCTAAGTCAATATATATATTTCAGAAAATGATTGAAACTAAATTTCTGAACAAATATTCATAAATTGGTTCATATGCAAATTACTATATATATGGTATTGTGTGAGAAATAAGACCCCTTATGATGAGTAATATAAATGGAAACAATGTTCCCTCGCCCGGACGCGGGTCACCGGGGCCCCACTCTGGAGCCAGGCCCGGAGGAGGGGAACGTTGGCGAGCGCCTGGTGGCCGGGCTTTCACCCATGGAGCTCGGCCGGGCACAGCCCGAAGAGGAGACGTGGGTCCCCCTTCCCATGGGCTCACCACCTGTGGGAGGGGCCAAAGGGGTCGGGTGCATTGTGGAATGGGTGGTGGCCGAGGGCGGGGACCCTGGCGGTCTGATACTCGGCTACAGAAGCTGGTGGGGAAGGAGCCTGAGCTAGTGTGTGAGGTTGAGAGGTTCCGGCTAGAAATAGTCGGACTCACCTCAACGCATGGCTCTGGCTCTGGAACCAGTTTCCTTGAGAGGGGTTGGACACTCTTCCACTCTGGAGTTGCCCCTGGTGAGAGGCGCCGAGCAGGAGTGGGCATACTTGTTGCCCCCCATCTTGGTGCCTGTACGTTGGGGTTCACCCCGGTGAACGAGAGGGTAGCCTCCCTTCGCCTACGTGTGGGGGGACGGGCTCTGACTGTTGTTTGTGCCTATGCGCCAAACGGCAGCGCAGATTACCCACCCTTTTTGGAGTCCTTGGAGGGGGTATTGGAGGGTGCGCCTCCTGGGGACTCCCTTGTTCTGCTGGGGGACTTCAACGCTCACGTGGGCAATGACAGTGAGACCTGGAGGGGTGTGGTTGGGAGGAACGGCCCCCCTGATCTGAACCCGAGTGGTGTTCTGTTGTTGGACTTCTGTGCTCGTCATGGATTGTCCATAACGAACACCATGTTCAGGCATAAGGGTGTCCATATGTGCTCTTGGCACCAGGACACCCTAGGTCGTAGTTCAATGATCGACTTTGTTGTCGTCTCATCTGATCTGCGGCCGCATGTCCTGGACACTCGGGTGAAGAGAGGGGCGGAGCTGTCAACTGACCACTACCTGGTGGTGAGTTGGCTCCGATGGTGGGGGAGGATGCCGGTCAGACCTGGCAGACCCAAACGTATTGTGAGGGTCTGCTGGGAACGTCTGGCAGAGTCTCCCGTAAGACGGAGCTTTAACTCCCACCTCCGGGAGAGCTTTGAACACGTTCCGAGGGAGGCGGGGGACATTGAGCCCGAGTGGGCCATGTTTCGCGCCTCTATTGTCGAGGCAGCTTATCGGAGTTGTGGCCGCAAGGTTGTTGGTGCCTGTCGTGGTGGCAACCCTCGAACCCGGTGGTGGACACCGGCGGTGAGGGATGCTGTCAAGCTGAAGAAGGAGTCCTATTGGGCCTTTTTGGCCTGTGGGACCCCGGAAGCAGCAGATAGGTACCGGCAGTCCAAGCGGCATGCGGCTCGGGTGGTTGCTGAGGCAAAAACTCGGGCGTGGGAGGAGTTCGGAGAGGCCATGGAGAATGACTTCCGTACGGCTTCGAGGCGATTCTGGTCCACCATCCGGCGTCTCAGGGGGGGAAAGCGGTACGCGACCAACACCATTTATGGTGGGGATGGCGTGCTGTTGACCTCAACTCGGGATGTTGTGAGTCGGTGGGCGGAATACTTCGAAGACCTCCTCAATCCTACTGGCACGTCTTCCACTGAGGAAGCGGAGCCTGGGGACTTTGGGTCGGGCTCTCCAATCTCTGGTGCTGAGGTCGCCAAGGTGGTTAAAAAGCTCCGCGGTGGCAAGGCTCCGGGGGTGGATGAGATTCGTCCTGAGTTCCTTAGGGCTCTGGATGTTGTGGGGTTGTGTTGGCTTACGCGACTCTGCAATATCGCGTGGACATTGGGGGCAGTTCCCTTGGATTGGCAGACTGGGGTGGTGGTTCCCCTATTCAAAAAGGGGGACCGTAGGGTGTGTTCCAACTATAGAGGGATCACACTCTTAAGCCTCCCTGGTAAGGTCTATTCAGGGGTTCTGGAGAGGAGGGTCCGTCGGATAGTCGAACCTCGGATTCAGGAGGAGCAGTGTGGTTTTCGTCCTGGTCGTGGAACACTAGACCAGCTCTACACCCTCAACAGGGTCCTGGAGGGTGCGTGGGAGTTTGCCCAACCAGTTTACATGTGCTTTGTAGACTTGGAAAAGGCATTCGACCGCGTCCCTCGGGGGGTTCTGTGGCGGGTACTCCGGGAGTATGGGGTACCAGGCCCTTTGATATGGGCTGTTAGGTCCCTGTACGACCGGTGTCAGAGCTTGGTCCGCATCGCTGGCAGTAAGTCAGGCTCGTTTCCGGTGAGAGTTGGACTCCGCCAAGGTTGCCCTTTGTCACCGATTCTGTTTATAACTTTTATGGACAGAATTTCTAGGCGCAGCCAAGGTGTTGAGAGGATCCGTTTTGGTGGCCTTAGAATCGCTTCTCTGTTTTTTGCAGATGATGTGGTCCTATTGGCTTCATCAGCTCGTGATCTACAGCTTTCGCTGGAGCGGTTTGCAGCTGAATGTGATGCGGCCGGGATGAGGATCAGTTCCTCCAAATCCGAGGCCATGGTCTTGAGCCGGAAAAGGGTAGCGTGCCCTCTCCGGGTCGGGGAGGAGGTCCTTACCCAAGTGGAGGAGTTTAAGTATCTCGGGATCTTGTTCACGAATGAGGGAAAACTGGAGCGTGAGATCGATAGGCGGATAGGTGCAGCGTCCGCAGTGAAGCGGGCGCTGTACCGGTCTGTCGTGGTGAAGAGAGAGCTGAGTCAAAAGGCAAAGCTCTCAATTTACCGATCGATCTACGTTCCCACCCTCATCTATGGTCATGAGCTTTGGGTTATGACCGAAAGAACAAGATCTCGGATACAAGCGGCTGAAATGAGTTTTCTCCGCAGGGTGGCTGGACTCTCCCTTAGAGATAGGGTGAGAAGCTCAGTCATCCGGGAGGGACTCGGAGTAGAGCCGCTGCTTCTCCACATCGAGAGGAGCCAGTTGAGGTGGCTCGGGCATCTGGTTAGGATGCCTCCTGGACGCCTCCCTGGTGAGGTGTTCCGGGCATGTCCCACCGGGAGGAGACCCAGAGGAAGACCCAGGATACGCTGGAGGGACTATGTTTCTCGGCTGGCCTGGGAACGCCTTGGGATTCCCCCAGAGGAGCTGCTCCAAGTGGCTGGGGAGAGGGAAGTCTGGGCCTCCCTACTTAGGCTGCTACCCCCGCGACCCGACCCCGGATAAGCGGAAGAAAATGGATGGATGGATGGATGGATGTGTGAGAAATAATTTATTATCTTATATTTTTTATATGTGATTGCTATTTGAATTGATTGTTTGAATTAATTTTGTTTGAAGAAGGGGCAGATATAATAAGATTTTTTTCTTCTTCCTCTGCCTCCTTCCATTTCATGTATTGTTTTGTTTTATAATGTGAAGTTTTGTAAATCACGTTTAAAGCTAAATTAAAGTGATTTGTCATTTTGTTTGCAAAAACAAACATATTTAAATGATAAAAGATATATATTTTGAGCAATTTTATGAAAATTAAAAAATCATGTCAGTGGGGCTTTAAACTCACTAAAAGAGCCTAGAATGTCATGATTTCAGTTCTCTGCCTTGGCTGTACTCTGCCACCTGCAAGCGCTCTTGGCCATGCCCACTTCTCCGCTCTGCGCGGAGATCAGCTGATCAGCTGCAGGATGAAGCTTATCCTGCAGTGTGGGCTGCACAACGGTGCAGCAGGTGCTAAATACATTATATTTAAATAATTAATTTTAAATAAAAATTCCATGCCAATCGTGCGGCTCATCCATCAATCATCTGTGTGTCATGTCCAATCTTATTTTGAAAAAAAAAACGCGCTAGAGCACTAAGGGTTGAACGAGTACATCATTTTAAAACTCAACATTAACATAATAAAACTCGAGTAGAACTCGAGTAGCTGATGATGTCATAGGATCTCAAGATGCATAAAAAAAATAAAAAAAAACGCAAAAAAACGCCATTTATTATTTACAAAAAAAGACCAAACATTGGGAGTGGATATTATGCTCCTACCATTTATCATATGGCAAATAAGTCACAAGAAAACCAAAACTATTAGTTATTATTATTAAACTGCAAAAGAGAAAGAAACGTGCAGCACGTAAAAAACAAAACTAAAAACAGTGGGGCAGTCGACCACCCTGCACCACTGCCCACAGTGCTGCGCATTAGGTTTACTTTTAGAGATCATTATCTTTATAGTGTTTTATAGGTTTAGAGATTACTGTAATTTTTTTTGCCTTTTGTTTGTGAAACAAGGTCAGAGGAAGCTGGTTCTGGTTTGGTCATTGGACCCGGTGTTACACCATATTCTGTGACCTGCAACAGTGCACGCAACACCGCCCCCTATGGTCAAAATACACGGTGGTCACTGAATATGGTGTAACACTGGTTCGCATGCAAACCATCCGTCCACATGGAGGAATCCATTTTGTAGCTTCTAGTAGCTAAATTAAAAAACGTTCAATCCAAAAACAACTGTACTTAACGTTTTTGGATTTATCATGTCCTGGATGACAAAGAATCTTCACCAGCACACTTCTACTAGGTAGCCCACGCTCGGTGCAGATCACATGACACGTGATGCAATGACTTAACTGCGACATAATGACGTCAGTACGAATACTCGGCGTGAAATTTAAAAACTCGATAGATGTCCTAGGAATCAATGTGTAGATGACTTGAGTAGTCTGTTAAAGCCCTATACAGTATAGCACCTTTTACAGGTCAGAAACCACAAAGGGCTTTACAGAACAAAAGACATAGAATAAAATTAAAAACACCAGGAGAACCAGTAAAGTCACCTTAACTTTCTGACTACCAGTAGTTGTTCACATCATGCTTTTGGTTACCTAGAACTAGAGCTGTCGGCAGGATATCCTGAGTCCTCGTCATCAGAGCTGGGGGCTGTTGAGTATCGACCTGTCCCATTGAGCTCCAGAGAGCGCTCTCTCTTCAAGATGGGGGGCTGGTCTAGGTCAGCACCACTGGGGCTGTGGCCTGACTCTTCTGGGGAGGAAATGGCAGAAATCTCCAGAGGCTGGTTGATGTTGTTTACCTAGTAATTGTGGGGAGAGAGACAGACTTGCAGCTGACCCAAACCAAACCAAATGTACCTTCAGTTTACAATCTGTCTGAACTCACACAGAAATGTCTATTGTCTAAGATCAGTCAACCTCAAGGAAGCAGCTTCCTCGGCATTCAGAGATCTAAACGTTCCTTGCTGCTCTCACGACTCACCATGGAGTTGATGTTGAGTGGAGACCCTGAGGAGTGGCTGTTGGAGCCGAGCCCAGGGAATGACCTCCTCTTCGGAGACACACTGGGCATGACTGTAGAGCTGCGCTTCCTTCGGCCTCGCTTGCGCCCCTCCTGAGAGGCGAGCGTGTGTGATGATGACACGTGTGTGGGCGTGTGCTGCGCGCCCGGGGACTGGTGGTGGTTGACGTGGTTATTGTGGTATCCCTGCTTGGCGGAGGTGCCAGTGTGATGATGGAGGCGAGGTCCTGCAGCCACGCTGCCTGATGAAGAGGAAGACGAAGATGAAGAGGAGGAAGAAGAGAACATCCTCCTTGGCAGTTCACGTTCTTGTTGTTCCGTATCCGATTCCCCACCTTGGCTGTCTGCACCATCTTCCGGAAGGATTCTGGGGTGTCCGTCAGCATACTGGAGCACCCCTCCAGTGCTCAGTGAGGGGCTCTGAATGGGACCCCCCCGGCCCACTGGTCCCATCAAAGAAGCACCGTTATGTGACAGTGGTGATAAAGAAGCACCATTATGGTCCTCAGGGTGGGGACCTCCATTCATTAGCCCTGAGCTTGATGAATATCCTACAGAGATACCACAGTTCATGATCAGTAAGGAACAGAAAGAGCAAATACAGACACTTAAAACAGATCATTAAAAAATATTGCTAATAAAATAATTTGAAGTTAAGCAGATAAGATCTGTGTTGTGGCTGTAGACTCGTCCTCACCATTGGTCTGCCCTGCCTGAAAGACGGGACTTGGAGTACTTCTCTGAAATGGCAAAAGTAAGAATGATGTAACAAGACAACTCAAAAATAACACACAGACACACACGACTTGAACTCACACAGATCAAACATATTGAACCTGCTGTGCAGCAATAACAAATTTAATTCATCACTTAGCACTAATCCAGTAAAGCTGATGTGAGGCTCTGATTCTACTGCAATGTATGAAGATGAGCAAACTTACAAGTCTCTCAGCACGACTAGGCAGCACCACACTGGCCAGTGGGATGCTGACTGGTAATTTACTTGGGTGGACAGTGCTCAGAGGGATGCTGATTGGAAGGCTTGTGATGCTGTCACCCTGAACTGTTGGACTCTTCTCCTTACCACCCTGAGGAAACAAAATAGAAATATTCAAGTTCAGTTTATGTTTATTTTAGCTAAAAGCATTTTGTCACTCAGGATTTTACAATCTATTCTAAAAATTAAAGGAGTTAATGCATAATGCATCAGTTTTGCATCGTAAAATGAAAAATATATAAATTTCAGTAAAACTATTCTTTTAGTCTTTTGGTGTTTCACCCTTGTTTTGTAGATAACAGCAGCAATGTATGGGAAAAATAAAAACTAAATAAAACAAACAGAAAAAAAAAACTGTGATGAAGTAAATTAAGAAAAATGCTTTTGTTGCAAACAGGTCTGTAAAGACAAGTCATTTGAACTGGTCTTTTTTAAATCATGCAACATACACCTGAGTTATGTCTAATGCACTTGCAAAAAGTTGTTGACTCGTTTCAGTTTCTACAAACAAATGTTTATAGTAGCATCAAAAAAAGTCCAGAGCTCAAATGCCGGTTACCCACTGCACAACTCGAAACGCGCCTGCCGTCCCCTTTTGGCCGCTGGTCACGGTCCCACTGAACCACTGAACACCGTCTGATGACGTACACTAGGGGGTAGCAGAGGGAGGGGTCTCTGGCTTGTTTTCCGGGTTCAGTTGTTGTGTAAACTGCACCTCCGACGGTCTTCGATGAGATTAAAACTTTTTTTTATGTTTGGGGTGATCTACACTGGAGAGGACAGCAGCCTGTCAGCAGCAACTGTAAAAATGTCACGTTTCTTACCGGAGTTTGG
The DNA here is from genome assembly GCA_038048925.1 of Garcialebias charrua. Lineage (NCBI taxonomy): Eukaryota > Metazoa > Chordata > Actinopteri > Cyprinodontiformes > Rivulidae > Garcialebias > Garcialebias charrua. The sequence goes on from JBBPBX010023835.1 coordinate 25,724, forward strand.
TTCCAATTCCTGGAGGCTGGATCCGGTAAGTTTAAAAAGTAAAAAAAAAGTCCCGTTGTGGTTGTGTAATCAGATAGCAGAGGCTCTCTCGACTGTTTGCTGGACGCGTCGAGAAGCCAGAGATCGAATTTTATGGCGTTGGCAGTTCGACGCCGACGCGCGCGTGCGTGTGCAGGCTGCCCCCGCGCCGCTTCGATCACTTGAATCGCGCCGCTTCCTTGTTCGCCGTCACTCCACGCGTCTCCTCCATAGACTTTGAATGTAAACCGGCCGCTTCGGCCGCTCGACAAAGGGGGCAGTGGGTAACAGGCATAACAAAGCAACCAAAGATACAAGTCAATTGAGTATTTTTACTTGAATGTACTCTAGTAATCCAAACTGAAATATTTTCTGTGAAAAACAAACAGCTGGTTCTATTTCAACCCTCCTGGCCACCAGAGGGCGGTGCTGAAAGCACTGAATGTTCCCTTTGCACATGCGCTGTTCCGAGTAATAATATAGACGACGTCACACACGTGTGTGACCGGATGACTAATCAGAGGCTATATAGCCTAGCGTCAGCCATGGCTCTGCTCCTTTTTTTTTCTCGCGCGTGGTTCAATCCAGGGCTTCAGCCACTTGGATCTTTCCACCGTCGACAGAGGCCTGACCGGAGCAGCGTGTTCGCCCTCCGAGGGGCCGCAACGGTTTAGCCTTTGTTCAAGATATTTCTCCTGTTCGTTGGAGACTCAACGGCTTTACGTCTCTCTTCCAACTTACAGCGTTTGACTACAGGCTCTCTCTCAGCTCCTCATGCCTCAGGTGGGGGCCTGAGGGCTCGGACGTTACCTTGTGGCCAAACACTACATTTGTACCAAGGTGTTATCTCACTCTAACTGTAACCAACCGTTGAGGCTGACACATTTTCAGCCTACACTTGGTGAGGGGTCTGGATTATTGTGCCCTAGTGAGAGCACTGGAGACATACGTTGCAGCTACTGCCGCTATGCGAGGTTCAGACCAGCTGTCAGGTTAGGCTCTCCTCTTTCCAAACAGCGCCTCTCCCACTGGATCGTGGATGTCATTTGCCACACCTATGCCGTGGGGCACAACCCCCTGCCGGTCATCGTGAAGGCACATGCTGCCAGGAGCATGTAATAATAATAATTCAATTTATACTGCACTTTTCATTAATAAAAATCTAAAAGTGCTATGTCAGCTGCCTGGGCTGCCCTGAGAGGGGTTCCGATGGAAGCAATATGTGCTGCTGCATCATGGGCTTCCCCAAGCATGTTCACCAGATTGTACCGGGTTAACATGGCCACCACTCATCCCCTGGGCGAGGGGTTTCTGCAGGGGTCCTCTGGGACATCGTGGGTACTGTAAATTCCGGGATATAGGTCGCGTTTTTTTGCCTAATTTGCATGCCCTGCGACCTATAGAGAGGTGAGACCTGTTTATGGATTTCCCCCCATGTTTTTAGACCAATTTTTGGCTCAGATATGACCGTTTTTCATTTTGGCAAAAAAAAAATGGTGCAGTACCACTTTTGTCCGCTAGGGGACACTTCCAGAGAGTCCACCGACCGTTTCCAGCTCATGTGTCCGAAAAAAGCCTCCTCTGCTCGCACTGACTCTGTCGCTGCCCGGCCTCCTGCTCCGGAGGTAACTACTTTTTGCTGGGTTTGTTAGCTGTGTTTGTTAGCAAGATAAGTCAAGAACCACAGGACAGATTTTTATCAAACTTACAGAATGTAATCACCGTATGGGCACTTACAACTGATTAGCTTTATGAGATGTAGCATGTTGTTAGCGGTTAACTACCGGTACCTAAACGGATACTATTTAGATAAATAACTCATGAACTACAGGACTGATTTTTTCCAACTTACAGAGTGTAATTACTTGGTGGTCATTTACAAACGGTTAGCTACAGGAGATGTTTAGACCTAAAAAAAATTGATCTTTTTAGCATCGTTCTTTGTTGTTAGCGGTAGCTACCAAAACAATACTATTTGTCTAAATAACTCATAAACTACACCGCAGATTTTCTTTCGGCTTACAGAGCGTAATTACAGGGAACCCTCGACTTTTCCCCATACAGTATTTTTAGACCCATTTTTCGCTCTGATTCTTCGTTTTTCATTTTTGGCAAAAACGGTGCAGTACCAGTTTCGGCTGCTATACGGGCGCTGTAGGCAGCAGCCAGCAGAGGACTCATGCCTGGTACCCACTGCCCCGGTGTCGGGCGGCTGAAGCGGCCGGTTTACATTCAAAGTCTATGAGGAGACGCGTGGAGTCACGGCGAACCGGGAAGCGGCGCGATTCGAGTGATCGAAGCGGCGCGGCGGCAGCCTGCAGTTCCTTTTCCACGCACGCGCGCGTCCAAATCAACCTAGGCGTCGAACTGCCAACGCCAGAAAATTCGATCTCTGGTGGCTCGACGCGTCCAGCAAACAGTCGGGAGAGCCTCTGCTATCTGATTACACAACCACAACGGGACTTTTTTTGGACTTTTTAAACTTACCGGATCGAGCCTCCATGAATTGGAACCAAACTCCGGTAAGAAACGTGACATTTTTACAGTTGCTGCTGACAGGCTGCTGTTCTCTCCAGTGTAGATCACCCCAAACATAAAAAAAAACGTTTTAATCTCATCAAAGACCGTCGGAGGTGCAGTTAACACAACAACTGAACCCGGAAAACGAGCTACACCCCCTCCCTCTGCCACCCCCTAGTGCGCGTCATCAGACGGTCTTCAGTGGCCAGTGGGACCGTGACAAGCGGCCAAAAGGGGACGGCAGGCGCGTTTAGAGTTGTGCAGTGGGGACCAGGCATTAGAGAGCGAAGAGGAAGAGGAGGGCCACTTCCATACGTTTTAGGCATGTAACGGTTGTAATGGGTGTACCGAACCGTTTCGGTACACCACGTTCGGTTCGGTCCAACTGCGTACCGTTTCGGTTATTTTTTCACTCATTAAACGTTCTTAACAGGGGAATATATGCACCGCGGAACAAAATTTCCTGGGCGCGTTTCAGCACGGAGCTATTTTCGCGTGGCACGCGCAGCATTTAGCCGTTAGCATCTCGTGCGGTCTCCTGTTTTTGAACGTTATAGCTTTCTTGTTAAAAGATGAGCGCACGCGCAGCTTGTGTGGACTTTGTTTCATGAAGACTCGCAGCAGCTGCTTGAGTGACGCAGCAGCAACACGTCACGTGAACGCGCTGGAAACTGTCATCCGAACGTGAACAGCAGCTGTATTAAAACTACTTCATCCGAACGTGAACAGCAGCTGTATTAAAACTACTTCATCCGAACGTGAACAGCAGCTGCATTAAAACTACTTCATCAGGTAATCACAGCGGTCCAGAGCAATAACACAAGCTGTATGAGTTTTTAAATCTCGAATCTAAGTCTGAACGTTGTTATATGCGCAGGCTTTAAAGTTACTGAGCGTCGCTATGAGACATTCATCACGTCAACACTTCAAAAAGTTCAGCTCTTTATGAAAAAACTAACTGATGTTGTCAACAACAAGCCCTGGACCAGATTAAAGCCCTGCCATGATGATGAAGAGTGAGAGATTCAATTGTTCAAGAGGTATTGTTTTATTATTATCTAAATAATCTTTTTTTTTAAATCATAATCTTATTAACTTGTTTTTTTTTAATCTCTTTTGTTTTTTATTTCCAGTCTGTGACAGAGGTAAATCCACCTGCAGCTAAGTGATGACTGAACTGAACTCTGAACTGTTCCCACAGTCCCACCTGTCCCACCAAGAAGAAGTTGTGAGTACAGTAATGAGGACAAATACAGCCACACTGCTGCTACTGAACAAAAACTTGATTAGTTAGATTGTAAACAGTCTGTTGCTGCTTATTGTTCTGGTTCTGACTGTTATTGCATTTATTAAGATTTTTATTATTGTTCATATAGTTTATTTATTGTAGAGTGCTGTTTATTTAAAATATCATCCAAATGGGTCACTTTTATTTATTACTACAATACAATACAAACATATTTTTGGCACATTTTCAAAATAAACATTTTGTAAGTCTTTATTTTGTAAAAAAAAAAAAAAAAAAAATTTGTACCGAAAAAAAAAAGAAAATAAACCGAACCGAGCTCTCCTTGTAGTTGAACCGAACCGAAATGTGATTTTAGCGTACCGTTACACCCCTAATACGTTTCTTCTTGGATGTGTCCGAAAACAGCCTCCTCTGGTCGGACTGACTCTGTCGCTGCCCGCCCCTTGCTCTGGATGTAGCTGCTATTAGCTGTGAGGTTCGCTGTTTTTGTTTGCAAGATACCACTCATAAACCACACCGCGGATTTTTAAATCCAGCTGATTTCACATTTGGTTCAGCTCAGGAGCCCGTCTGCTATAGTCAGGTAAGAAATATATTTTTTAAGCGTTTATTTAGCTAAATTTAAAGAAACAAAGCGTCCGGTCCGAGCCGCCTGCCTAAAATTCGGCAAACTTTTTTTTTTTTATCCAGCTGATTTGAACATTTCGTTAAGCTCAGGAGCACGTCTTCTATAAAGTCAGCTAAGAAATATATTTTTTAAGCGTTTATTTAGCTAAATTTAAAGAAACAAAGCGTCCGGTCCGAACCGCCTGCCTAAAATTCGGCGAACTTTTTTTTTTTTATCCAGCTGATTTGAACATTTCGTTAAGCTCAGGAGCACGTCTGCTATAAAGTCAGCTAAGAAATATATTTTTTCTCGCAAAGAAATAATTGTTTTACCGTGTTTCCTTGTGAATATCTTCGTACTCGCTTGCTTCTGTCACCGACATCTTGATTAGGGAAAATGAGGCGCTGACGCGTCGCGTGGTGATGACGCGTATTAAACACCGAAGCGTATTGTTTACGTTTTTTTCTTGTTTATTGTTAATAATTGGACAAAGCGGATTAAACACTGGTGCGTATTTTCCTCCGGTGAATACGGTATATATATATATATATATATTTTTTTTTTTTTACAAATGAATACATGTACAGTACTGTACAGTCACCAAACACTTAGCCTATCCTAACACAGTTTTTAAAGATGAAGGAGTGAGTTGAACTGCCTTAACACAAAAAACTTTCTCACACATTATCACTCAACACAAAGATTTTAACACTGGACTCTGTGTCATCAAACGGGTTATTCACTAAACTCTCGGTCATGTGCTCATTCAGTTTGCACTACTTCTTATATTTGCACTAATGTTTGTATTACATTACTGCCTATAGTCATACTACTGTTTACATTCACTGTTTACATTTATTAATACTGTTTACATTTATTACTACTGCTTTACATTTATTATTACTGTTTACATTTACACTACTTTTATCTACACTACTGCAGATACATATACAGCATTCTCTGACTAGCCTTATCTAAGGATGCCAAATGTGCCTTATGTGCCTTACTTCATATGCCACTTTGCCTATATACCAACATCAACTACCTCATACATATACATGTACTGTGTACATTAACTCATATGCTGCTGTGCCACTCTTTGCAAATGTCAACGCTAGAAACTTCAGTTTATTTTATAGATATACGTTTTATACTTTTTATACTACTATGCAAAAACTCAGGACAGTATTACACTTTTATTATTTCATTTTATGCTTATGTTCATTGGGTGTTTGGTGTTTTAGTAGCCTGGTTAAAACCAGACCCTTGTACTTCACTTCGCTTTGTACTAGGGTCTGGGACTTGTCCCATAGAGAACGATTTCTCCGGCAGATTTTTGAATGGACCAATCAGAGAACGGAAGGCGGAGTTTTGTTAGTTTAGCCTGGCGAGGCCAGGCTATTCAGATAAATTGCTCAGAAACCACTCGGTGGATATTTTTTCTGCCACCAGTGTGTAATTACTGTATATGGCTCTAATTTACTGACTGTTGGCCTGGATGAAACCATCCATCCATCCATTTTCTTCCGCTTATCCGGGGTCGGGTCGCGGGGGTAGCAGCCTAAGTAGGGAGGCCCAGACTTCCCTCTCCCCAGCCACTTGGAGCAGCTCCTCTGGGGGAATCCCAAGGCGTTCCCAGGCCAGCCGAGAAACATAGTCCCTCCAGCGTATCCTGGGTCTTCCTCTGGGTCTCCTCCCGGTGGGACATGCCCGGAACACCTCACCAGGGAGGCGTCCAGGAGGCATCCTAACCAGATGCCCGAGCCACCTCAACTGGCTCCTCTCGATGTGGAGAAGCAGCGGCTCTACTCCGAGTCCCTCCCGGATGACTGAGCTTCTCACCCTATCTCTAAGGGAGAGTCCAGCCACCCTGCGGAGAAAACTCATTTCAGCCGCTTGTATCCGAGATCTTGTTCTTTCGGTCATAACCCAAAGCTCATGACCATAGATGAGGGTGGGAACGTAGATCGATCGGTAAATTGAGAGCTTTGCCTTTTGACTCAGCTCTCTCTTCACCACGACAGACCGGTACAGCGCCCGCTTCACTGCGGACGCTGCACCTATCCGCCTATCGATCTCACGCTCCAGTTTTCCCTCATTCGTGAACAAGATCCCGAGATACTTAAACTCCTCCACTTGGGGCAGGACCTCCTCCCCGACCCGGAGAGGGCACGCTACCCTTTTCCGGCTCAAGACCATGGCCTCGGATTTGGAGGAACTGATCCTCATCCCGGCCGCATCGCATTCAGCTGCAAACCGCTCCAGTGAAAGCTGTAGATCACGAGCTGATGAAGCCAATAGGACCACATCATCTGCAAAAAACAGAGAAGCGATTCTAAGGCCACCAAAACGGATCCTCTCAACACCTTGGCTGCGCCTAGAAATTCTGTCCATAAAAGTTATAAACAGAATCGGTGACAAAGGGCAACCTTGGCGGAGTCCAACTCTCACCGGAAACGAGCCTGACTTACTGCCGGCAATGCGGACCAAGCTCTGACACCGGTCGTACAGGGACCTAACAGCCCATATCAATGGGCCTGGTACCCCATACTCCCGGAGTACCCGCCACAGAACCCCCCGAGGGACGCGGTCGAATGCCTTTTCCAAGTCTACAAAGCACATGTAAACTGGTTGGGCAAACTCCCACGCACCCTCCAGGACCCTGTTGAGGGTGTAGAGCTGGTCTAGTGTTCCACGACCAGGACGAAAACCACACTGCTCCTCCTGAATCCGAGGTTCGACTATCCGACGGACCCTCCTCTCCAGAACCCCTGAATAGACCTTACCAGGGAGGCTTAAGAGTGTGATCCCTCTATAGTTGGAACACACCCTACGGTCCCCCTTTTTGAATAGGGGAACCACCACCCCAGTCTGCCAATCCAAGGGAACTGCCCCCGATGTCCACGCGATATTGCAGAGTCGCGTAAGCCAACACAACCCCACAACATCCAGAGCCCTAAGGAACTCAGGACGAATCTCATCCACCCCCGGAGCCTTGCCACCGCGGAGCTTTTTAACCACCTCGGCGACCTCCGCACCAGAGATTGGAGAGCCCGATCCAAAGTCCCCAGGCTCCGCTTCCTCAGTGGAAGACGTGCCAGTAGGATTGAGGAGGTCTTCGAAGTATTCCGCCCACCGACTCACAACATCCCGAGTTGAGGTCAACAGCACGCCATCCCCACCATAAATGGTGTTGGTCGCGTACCGCTTTCCCCCCCTGAGACGCCGGATGGTGGACCAGAATCGCCTCGAAGCCGTACGGAAGTCATTCTCCATGGCCTCTCCGAACTCCTCCCACGCCCGAGTTTTTGCCTCAGCAACCACCCGAGCCGCATGCCGCTTGGACTGCCGGTACCTATCTGCTGCTTCCGGGGTCCCACAGGCCAAAAAGGCCCAATAGGACTCCTTCTTCAGCTTGACAGCATCCCTCACCGCCGGTGTCCACCACCGGGTTCGAGGGTTGCCACCACGACAGGCACCAACAACCTTGCGGCCACAACTCCGATAAGCTGCCTCGACAATAGAGGCGCGAAACATGGCCCACTCGGGCTCAATGTCCCCCGCCTCCCTCGGAACGTGTTCAAAGCTCTCCCGGAGGTGGGAGTTAAAGCTCCGTCTTACGGGAGACTCTGCCAGACGTTCCCAGCAGACCCTCACAATACGTTTGGGTCTGCCAGGTCTGACCGGCATCCTCCCCCACCATCGGAGCCAACTCACCACCAGGTAGTGGTCAGTTGACAGCTCCGCCCCTCTCTTCACCCGAGTGTCCAGGACATGCGGCCGCAGATCAGATGAGACGACAACAAAGTCGATCATTGAACTACGACCTAGGGTGTCCTGGTGCCAAGAGCACATATGGACACCCTTATGCCTGAACATGGTGTTCGTTATGGACAATCCNAGAATTATTTTGTGTATTAAAATGAATTAATATCGTCAAGATAGCACACAGACATAACATAAAAATTTTAAAGACCTATATGTGGTCTCCTTTAAAGCCCATATTTGTTTAAAAGTTTGATAAGATGGAAAGCATTTAGGACATACTAACCTATGTGTGGCCAGCCCTGGGCCCCTTAGGTGAGCAGTGGGGTCTTGGTTAAGGTGCCTTCGTAAGGCAATCTTGGCCGGTGAGAAGCGTGTGTAGTCAGGAAGCGTATGGGAGGAACTTTGCTGCCCCTGTCGTGCATCAGGGGTGGCGGGCACAAGCTCATGGTCCGGGGAGATGTGCAGGTAGCGAGAAAACTCAACCTTTGTGTTTGCCCGGTCATAGCATGGCGAGCAGGTGCCATTGAAAGACAACTCTGGGCTAACACCATTCAGAATGGGTCCTGAGGACAAGCCGAGCTTCAAAGAGTCCAGATCGGTGGAAGTGCGTGACTCCATGCTCTTTCTGTACGGGGAGCCCTCACAGGGACTGTAGGATTTGAGCTGAAGCAGTTCCTGTTGCCTCTGACTGGTTTCCAGCTCCACGATGCTGATCTATAAACAGACACCAGGGGGCGCCATCACAAAGGCAAGAAACAACAATACTGAAATTTAGTGCAGCCTAAGCAGTCTTTCAAAAACTACACCTCACTACAGTCAGTGATTTGATGTTTCTGAGAAAACAAAGTGAAATGTGACAACAGTCTTAAAATAGAAGCTACAGAATACGAACAAACAAACAAACTATGGAAAACGTAGGGAGACTTGTAGAAAATGGTGCAGTGTTTACCTGCAGCTCCAAACAGTGTTTTTGTTTCTCAGAAATCTGTCGGCGCAGGGCCTGCTTCTCCTTCAACAAACTCTCCAGACACAGAGAGCCCCATTCTAACTTCAGCTCCTCGCACCGAGACTTCAGCTGTGAACCAGCAAGAACAAACCCAAAATATTGAATACTAAAAACCTGTTAACTTCACCACCATGACACGGAGAAATGACGGGAGGTCTCGCACCATCTTATCTGGCAGAGCTGCTATTGCCCTATGAACCCCCGCGGACATTAAGGTCCTCTGGTACTGGACTACTAACAGTTCCAATAGTCAGAACTCACACTTATGGTCAGGCTGCTTTCCAGTACTATGGCCCCCGTCTGTGGAATAATCTGCCGGAGAACCTGGGGGCTGCAGAGAATGTTGTTGTTTTTAAGAGCAAGCTCAAGACCCATCTTTTTAACTGCATTTATTGAACTGGTTCATCTCTGTTCACTCTATACATTTTCCATACTACTATATTTAATTTTATTTATTTATTTTGTGTGTGTCGTTTGCTTTAATTTTGTGAGTTTATTGTTTTATAATTTTGTACAACACTTTGAGATGCTTTTAGTATGAAGGGTGCTTTATAAATAAAATTGATTGATTGATTAGAAACAAGAAATTTCATTCTCAATAGTCCAGGTATCAAATCCGCTCATTCTCAATCAGTTCATCTGGACAGTTTCTTTTTAGTAGAAACGTTTCACCCTCACTCCAGAGGGCTTCGTCAGTCAGAGTAGTCCAAAGCACACTGAAGTTACCCCACCAAGTAAACAACTTAAGTGGACCAACCAGTTTGCTGTAGCCAAGATGGTTTCTGGAGGCTGTCCTGTCCCTCGTCGACTCCTCCCAGGCAGGCAGCCATGTCCAAAGTGGTTCAAGACAAGAAAGTTCATTCTCAATAGTCCAGGTATCAAATCCGATCATTCTCAATCAGTTCATCTGGACAGTTTCTTTTTAGTAGAAACGTTTCACCCTCACTCCAGAGGGCTTCGTCAGTCAGAGTAGTCCCAGCACTGATGTTACCCCACCAAGTAAACAACTTAAGTGGACCAACCAGTTTGCTGTAGCCAAGATGGTTTCTGGAGGCTGTCCTGTCCCTCGTCGACTCCTCCCAGGCAGGCAGCCATGTCCAAAGTGGTTCAAGACAAGAAAGTTCATTCTCAATAGTCCAGGTATCAAATCCGATCATTCTCAATCAGTTCATCTGGACAGTTTCTTTTTAGTAGAAACGTTTCACCCTCACTCCAGAGGGCTTCGTCAGTCAGAGTAGTCCAAAGCAAACTGAAGCTACCCCACCAAGTAAACAACTTAAGTGGACCAACCAGTTTGCTGTAGCCTGCCTGGGAGGAGTCGACGAGGGACAAGCCCCCAGAAACCATCTTGGCTACAGCAAACTGGTTGGTCCACTTAAGTTGTTTACTTGGTGGGGTAGCTTCAGTTTGCTTTGGACTACTCTGACTGACGAAGCCCTCTGGAGTGAGGGTGAAACGTTTCTACTAAAAAGAAACTGTCCAGATGAACTGATTGAGAATGAGCGGATTTGATACCTGGACTATTGAGAATGAACTTTCTTGTCTTGAACCACTTTGGACATGTCTGCCTGCCTGGGAGGAGTCGACGAGGGACAAGCCCCCAGAAACCATCTTGGCTACAGCAAACTGGTTGGTCCACTTAAGTTGTTTACTTGGTGGGGTAGCTTCAGTTTGCTTTGGACTACTCTGACTGACGAAGCCCTCTGGAGTGAGGGTGAAACGTTTCTACTAAAAAGAAACTGTCCAGATGAACTGATTGAGAATGAGCGGATTTGATACCTGGACTATTGAGAATGAACTTTCTTGTCTTGAACCACTTTGGACATGTCTGCCTGCCTGGGAGGAGTCGACGAGGGACAAGCCCCCAGAAACCATCTTGGCTACAGCAAACTGGTTGGTCCACTTAAGTTGTTTACTTGGTGGGGTAGCTTCAGTTTGCTTTGGACTACTCTGACTGACGAAGCCCTCTGGAGTGAGGGTGAAACGTTTCTACTAAAAAGAAACTGTCCAGATGAACTGATTGAGAATGAGCGGATTTGATACCTGGACTATTGAGAATGAACTTTCTTGTCTTGAACCAC
>JBBPBX010023836.1:0-17002 GCA_038048925.1 Garcialebias charrua
TAGATGGGTATATAACTGAATATAAATATATATGTATGTATATTGTATATATATTTGTAGGTATGGGTATGTGTATTTATAGAAATCTACTGCAAGGTCATGAATATTATCAGTCTTTATGTTTGTATGTTTAGTTGCTGTGTTCTGTCATGTGCTTTGCAGGATTGTGTACGGAGGTTTGGTGTGTTTGCATTGTGCTCTTTCTGTGGATAATTGTTGTTTTGTTGTCTACTTTCTCTTCTCTTTTCTTTCTTTCTTTCTCTATTAAAAAAAATACATATTGGAGTGAGAGGATGGCTATAAGATGTGAAGGGAGGCCATCTATAAATGGGAAAAAAAAAAAAAAGGAAGTTTTAATTCTTTTATTGAGAGTCCTGAGATCGAGAATTGGACTCAAGGAACAGTCCTTTTTGGGCACCAGGAAGTACTTGCTATAGTGTCCGGAGCGCAGTTTGCGTCCTGAGACCAAACTAATCACTCCCTTTTTCAGCATTGTTGAAACTTCCTCCCTCAGCACGTGTGCGCGTGCAGGGTTGATCTTAGATTGCAACACCCCTGAGAAACGGGGCGGTCTCTTTGAGAACTACAGCTTCAGCCCATGACGTATTGTTGTCATGACCCAATCATTTGGTAGGCACGTCTCCCAAGCCTGCGCATGCACGTTGAGCCTGGATGGCATGTTGTGCTCCTCGTGTTTTAGGTCGAAGGGGGTGACCTTTGACCCCTCTCGCGTTTTTTCGAGCAGGTTGCTCGGCCCAACAGAAGATATCGTGAGATCAGGCCGTCTCCGACGGATCTCGCGTATCTTGCTGTGGTTCATTGTTCGACCGTGAGGTCTGGGTTTTATAAAAATGGGACTCGAGTCAAGAACCAGGGCAGACTGTGCATTGGTACTTTTATTTTTGTACATGTTTGAAACAGTATCTGTTTTGTTTACATATACATTAGGCGAGTCATGTTTGGTGCGCGCACACATGTCACCAGCTCCTCATGGTTTTCTACGAGCAGAGACTGGGATTAGAGAGTTAGGTTCCCGTACCTCGTGGGCGGACAAACCTGTAAATTTATCAGTTTGTCCTGGTTCATCAGGTCCGGAACTGGTTTCCATAGGAAGAGGCCGAAGCAGCACTTGGATGGTACTGTGAAGCCTCACAGCCCCCAGTGGGTCTCTTTCGTGGGAGACCACGCATGTTTTTCGTTGGTGGGGCACACTTTTTCCTTGGCAAACCCTTGCGGAGGGCATCCACTTGTTTGTGTGCTTGTTCCAGTCTTGTCTGGACACGTTCCAGGGCTCTCCCGAAGAGTCCTGTTGGCTCGATCAGGTGCTGTAGGAAGGTGGACCTCTGGTTTTCCGGGAGGTGCGACAGTGTTAGCCAAAGATGGCGCTGGGCGACAACTATTTCTGCCATTGCTTTGCCCTGGGAAATAGCTACTGTCCCCATCATGCTGAGCATGAGGTCAGAGGCATGGCGGGCCTTTTCTATGGCCTCGGTTGTGGCTTGCTCATCCTTTGTTACCTGGATCTCCTGTAGTTTTTCCGCCAGGTAGGCCTGTACCATGCTCGACGTATTCATTGCGTGAGCCACGAGGCCCTGGGCCTTGTAGCACTTCTTGAGTTGTTTCTCCGAAGCGCGACAGGCCTTGCTGGGCAGCCTTGGTTTTATCCCCATGGCTGTGGGAGCCAGGTGAGCCGCCAGAGACTCCTCTATCGGGGGTGCGCTGGCAAGACCCAGAGCCTCCATTCCCGCGACATCCAAGAGTCGGGACAATGGCAGCATGATGGGAGCCCTGGGTTCCGCCCAGGAGCATTTGAGTTCCGCCAGAAAGTCCGGAAAAATTGGCATTTTCTGCTATGTTGTCGGTTGCTTCGCGTAGAAGTAGTTTCCTGCCAGCCTCGTAGCCCGTTGGCGAGGTGTGGTAACCGGCCATGTGACCTGCAGGGCGTCAGCGGCCCTATGGAACAGGTCGAACAGGGCATGTACCGACAAGTCCGGTTCCGGAAGGTTCTGTGTCAGGTTCCGGGAGGAATGAACAATTTCTCCCTTGTCACCGTATTCGGTGTCTACGTCGGACACTTCTGGCGTCGAGTCTTTGACAGGAAGTGAAGAGTCCGACGCATTGTCTTCCCTGACCCGGCCACTGCACTCCAGGTCCACGTTTTCAGGCTCCGGTTCTGGAGCAGGCAGGTTAGTGCAACGTGCGACCTTCATCGCCGCGGTTCTTGCCATAGACTTGGCCAGCATGTCCGCGCGGCGTTTCCTCATTGTGGCCATCATTTGACGACAGTGGGGGCAGGAGTCGGGGGATTCCAGCGCCTTCCTCGCGTGCAGGATCCCTAGGCAGACAGGACAAGCCTCGTGGGTGTCCGTCGCTGAAAGGGAGTATCCGCAACAGCTGGGGCATGGGCGCGAGCGAGGACTCGTCGTCCTGGTTTTCTTCTTCCTTGTCCTCCGCTTTCCCTTCTCGGGAGCCATGTCCGGAGATGAGAAGAGTAGAAGTTGGTCCTAGTTTCCTTTTGTTCGAAGCCGTCTTCTCCGTCGTCTTGCTATCGCTAGTAGACTGCTAGTAGATTAGCAGAAGGTTGTGACGCAGTTAGCGTCGTCGAGCGAAGCTGCGGGAGAGAAGAAAAACTTTGTGGTAAGTAGAAAAATGCTGGACTAGCTTTCGCCAGCCCAGCAGTACGCAGGAAAATTGTCTCTGTATGCTCAGTGTAGGGAGCAAGCTCACCTCAATCAAGCGACGCAACAACAGAGAGGTCCCGCGATGTTCAGGTGTTTCAGCGAGGTGAAGGGCAAAAAAGAGAAAGATGGAGGGGCGTCAGTCGCTTAAATACCTGAAAGGCGGTACCTCTGAAGCGGGGTGACGCCCCCTGCCGTAAAAGGCGTGATTGTATTCCTTCAGGTAATCGCGCGGGGGCACATTCCCATAGCAAGTATGTTGCACCGAGAGACCGAACTGAAAGGGAACATTTGATTTGATTTGATTTGATGTTTATTCATTCATTTTAAAAGTTTATTCATTCATTTTAAAAGAACAATACAAAACAGTTTCATCAGATACAAGAATACAAGTAGGATAAAATGAAGGGAGCAGAAAGAAGATGAAATCTTATTATATCTGCCCCTTATTTCACAGTTTGTTCAACCAATGATAACCTTCAAACTACATCACGAAATGAATAATTCTACTTAATTTTTCTAACTGTAATATACAAACTAGCTAGGATCAGTTCCTCTAAGTCCGAGGCCATGGTCTTGAGCCGGAAAAGGGTAGCATGCCCTCTCCGGGTCGGGGAGGAGGTCCTACCCCAAGTGGAGAAGTTTAAGTATCTCGGGGTCTTTTCATTCATTCAACCTTTATTCATACAGGCTAGCCTCGTTGAGTCACGGGGACTCATTTACAAGAGGGACCTGTCTCACTCACACCAAACAACCATCCACTCTCACACTCACACCTAGGGTCAATTTAGAGTCACCAATCAGCCTAACAAGCATGTTTTTTGGTCTTGTTCACGAATGAGGGAAAACTGGAGCGTGAGATCGATAGGCGGATAGGTGCAGCGTTCGCAGTGAAGCGGGCGCTGTACCGGTCTGTCGTGGTGAAGAGAGAGCTGAGTCAAAAGGCAAAGCTTTGATTTGATTTGATTTGATTTGATGTTTATTCATTCATTTTAAAAGAACAATACAAGACAGTTTCATCAGATACAAGAATACAAGTAGGATAAAATGAAGGGAGCAGAAAGAAGATGAAATCTCAAAGCTCTCAATTTACCGATCGATCTACTGTTCCTACCCTCATCTATGGTCATGAGCTCTGGGTTATGACCGAAAGAACGAGATCTCGGATACAAGCGGCTGAAATGAGTTTTCTCCGCAGGGTGTCTGGACTCTCCCTTAGAGATAGGGTGAGAAGCTCGGTCATCCGGGAGGGACTCGGAGTAGAGCCGCTGCTTCTCCACATCGAGAGGAGCCAGTTGAGGTGGCTCGGGCATCTGGTTAGGATGCCTCCTGGACGCCTCCCTGGTGAGGTGTTCCGGGCATGTCCCACCGGGAGGAGACCCAGAGGAAGACCCAGGACACGCTGGAGGGACTATGTTTCTCGGCTGGCCTGGGAACGCCTTGGGATTCCCCCAGAGGAGCTGCTCCAAGTGGCTGGGGAGAGGGAAGTCTGGGCCTCCCTACTTAGGCTGCTACCCCCGCGACCCGACCCCGGATAAGCGGAAGAAAATGGATGGATGGATGGATGGATGTAATATACAAACTACATCACAAAATGAATAGTTCTACTTAATTTTACTAACTGTAATACACAAACTACATCACAAAATGAATAATTCTACTTAATTTATCTAACTGTAATACACAAACTACATCACAAAATGAATAATTCTACTTAATTTTTCTAACTGTAATACACAAACTACATCATTCTAACTGTAATACACAAACTACATCACAAAATGAATAATTCTATTTACACAAACACACTAAGTTACATCATATATAGTTTTTGAGCAAGTCCTTTTTGACCTTTTTCTTAAATGTATACATTGATTTTGCATTTTTAACATCACTCTCCAGAACATTCCACAATCGAACTCCCTGAATTGAGGTAGACCGTCCCTTTAAGCTGGTTCTGAATTGTGGTTTGATGAATATCTCTGTCCCTTTGAGATTGTAATAACTTTGTCTTTTTATAAAATGTCTTTGGATATTTAAAGGTAATGTGTTATTATGAGCCCTATACATAACTGATAAAATACTATATTCTACCAATTCCTGGAATTTCAATAAATTTAGCTGAAGAAACAAGGTGTTTGATGGGTGACTGAAATGTTTTCTGGTGATTACTCTTACAGCTCTCTTTTGTAAAATAAAAACAGGCTTTGTAATTGTTTTGCACACTTTTCCCCAAACCTCAATACAATAGATTAAATGTGGAACAATGATTGTGTTATACAACATATACAGAGCTTTATCAATTAAAAAAATCCCTGACTTTATACAGTACTGCAATTGATCTAGCTATTTTTGTTTTAATGGAATTTACATGATGTTTCCATGTCAGTTTGTCATCAATGATGACACCCAGAAACTTCACTTCACTCACTTTACAGATCACAACATCTTCAATTTCAAATGGATCGTCAACAATTCTCTTTTTGTTACTGAATATCATGTAATTAGTTTTATCTAAATTCAAAGATAATTTGTTTAATTTAAACCAAGTTTGTATTTTTATAAATTCTGTTTTCATCATATCCAAAATCTGTTTCATGTCTTTACCCGAACAGAAAAATGTGGTGTCATCGGCAAAAAGAACACATTTAAGAAGTCCTGACACATTTAACAAGTCATTCACATATAAAATAAATAACTTTGGTCCAAGCACAAAGCCCTGAGGAACTCCACAAGTGATATCACAAGTCTCCAGGCTCGAACCAGCAGACTGAGAGACAGCTCTGTTCATCAGGCAGTCAGAATGCTAAACACTCTGCCTGCTCTGCCTCCCCTCCCATTTGAACTGCCTTAACACTAAAACTTTCTCACATATTATCACTCAACACAAAGTTTTTAACACTAGACTCTGTGTCACCAAACGGGTTTTCACTAAACTCTCGGTCATGTGCTCATACAGTTTGCACTACTTCTCATACTTGCACTAATGTCTGTATTACATCACTGCCTATAATCATAATACTGTTTACATTCTCTGTTTACATTTATTAATACTGTTTACTTTTATTACTACTGCTTACATGTAATTACTACTGTTTACATTTATTTACACTACTCTAATATCTACACCACTGCTGGTACATATACAGTGTGCTCTGAACGGTCTTATTTAGGGATGCCCAATGTGCCTTACTGCATATGCCACTTTTTGCCTCTACAACAACATCAACTACTACCTCATACATATACTGTGTACATTGACTCATACGCTGCTTTGCCACTTTGCAAATGTCAATGCTAGAAACCTTTAGTTTATTTTAGTTATACTTTTTATACTCTTTTTTTATACCACTATGCAAAAAAAACTCAGGACAGTGTTAGTTTTACTATTTTATGCTTATGTCTATTATTATATGTTTCAGTGTTTCAATGTTTAGATGTTTACTGTTGCACCGAGGGACTGAGAGAAACGCAATTTCGGTCCTGTGTATGTCCTGCACTGTACATATTGCAGATCTGACAATAAAGTTGACTTTGACTTTGACTTTGACTTTTGACTTTGACAAGATGGCGCCGTTGTTGTTTGAGGCTCGCTGTCTGATGCTCTTCCTGTTTTTTCTGTTTGCTTTTAATTTTAACACAAGTGTGAACGCTCGGATTGTGTATGATCGCCAAAGTTTATTGGACATTGGAGCCTCGACTGGTAATATGATACCATGGAATTATACCGGAGACAAGACCCCGCCCTTGCTGCTGGGCATTCCAGCGTACCTGTGTCGGTCCTGCTGGTCTCTACCTTTCCGACGGAAGCGAACCCGCCGTCGTGGCAGACGCAGCGGTTGGCTAGTACGTGCGAAGGCAGCTTTGGGGCATTGTTTTCCGGACTCATTCAGTGCGCGTAGGCTGGTGCCGCGCCTCTCCTTCCCGTTGCGCGTGCTGGATCCTGTGGGTCCCTGCTTGGTGCCTGTTGGTGGAGGCCATGATGGAGCGGTCCAGCCTCGTCCTCCCTGCACTCCTCGACCCTGTAGACGTGGGGTGAATCTTCTTAACCTACGATCTCTTCGCCGGGAATCTCGGATGCCAGATGGTGGCGGAGATCCGCCGATCTCGACCAGGATCGGTCTGATAAATGCTAGGTCGCTAGCTAACAAAACATTCGTCATCAAGGATTACTTTTCCTCTCAAGGCCTGGATTTCTTGTTTATAACCGAATCATGGACAAGTGGTTTGGGTGAGTCCAGCGTCTTTAATGAACTTTTGCCGCCGAACTGCTGCTACTTTAATTTTCCGAGGATGACGGGTCGAGGAGGAGGAATAGTGACAGTTTTTAAGAACTGTTTTACTTGTAAACAATTACCTCCAGCCCGTTTTGGTAGCTTTGAGCTTGGTCTCTTTGAACTTGGTAGCTCCCACACTGTGTTGTGTGCGGTGGTCTATCGGCCGCCAAAGTACAACAAAGATTTTATAAATGACTTTTCTGATTTCCTGGCCGATATCATGCCACGGTATGACAAAATTTTATTGGCTGGTGATTTCAATATCCGTGTCTGTTGTCCTACTTCACCTATGGCTCAGTCGTTTCTTAATGTTATTGATTCTTTTAATCTTGTGCAGTTTGTGACTGGTGTTACTCATGAGTTTGGACACACACTTGATTTGGTTTTATCTTTCGGTCTACCAGTTTTTAATTTAGTGATTGGTGACCCATTATTTTCAGACCATATGCCTGTTTTATTTGAGATAAAGCAGTCCATTACCAAAGTTAAACCATGTGCTGCAGTTCGGCTCTGTCGTGTTCTTAACCCTTCCACTGCTGTTCAGTTTTCTTCTGTTTTTAATGAGAACTGTACAATCCCAGAGACTGTGGGAAATAAAACCGAGGACATCAGCAACTGGTTTTATTCTACCAGCAAAGCAGCTCTGGATTCGGTGGCACCATTAAAAATTAGACCTGCAAAATCCAAACATGAACCCTGGTTAAATGATGTCACTCGGGCTGCCAGGAGAAACTGTCGTAAAGCTGAACGTAAATGGAAGAATGATAACTTGCAGGTGTCACTCCAAATATTGAAGGAATAATAATAATAATAATAATAATAATAATAATGTGTTTGTCTGTCATCTGTGTATGTTTCCCATACACAGATGAAATTCGTCTCTGCATTTAACCCAACCACCCCAGGTGGTGCAGTGAGCAGCCAGAGGGCAATGTTGGCGCTGTTATCAAAGAACTGTAAAAGATGCCAAAAGAAGATACCTGACTAATATCATTGTATCTAACAGTCACAATCCTGCTGTTTTATTTAGAACTATTAATTCTGTTTTAAATGCCCCACATGGTGCTATTGTGGAGACTTCCCCTGCTCTCTGTGAAAGTTTCTTACACTTCTTTGTTGAGAAAGTCACTTCTATTAGGGCCCAGATCATACCCACTGTTCATGACCCTGTAGATACTGTGCCTTGCTCTGCTATTTTTCATAGCTTTGAATGTGTGACTTTGCATTCCCTGCAGGAGGTCGTTAGCCACTTAAAACCAACTGGTTCTCCAGACGATGCTATTCCACCTCGACTATTCAATGAGGTTTTTCTTTCTATAGGTCCTTCGATCCTTGCTCTTGTGAATAGTAGCCTGTCCTCAGGTGCTGTTCCTGAAAATCTGAAACATGCAGTTGTCCAGCCTCTAATTAAGAAATCAAACTTGGATACTGCTGTCCTGGCGAACTACAGACCAATTTCTAAATTGCCCTTCGTTTCGAAAATTCTTGAGAAGGTAGTTTATAATCAGCTAATGGCCTATCTCATTGAAAATAATATTTTAGAGGTTTTTCAGTCCGGTTTTAAATCATTTCATAGCACAGAGTCAGCTCTTTTAAAAGTTTTTAACGATATATTCTTGGCGACTGATTCTGGTGACTGCGTTGTTTTGGTGTTGTTGGATCTATCAGCTGCGTTTGACACAGTGGATCACAACATTTTAATCACACGTTTGGAACAGTGGGTGGGCATTGGTCATATAGCCTTAGATTGGTTTAAATCTTATCTGACCAAGCGTACTTTTTGTGTCTGTCTTGATGGACATAGGTCCTCCTCTGCTCCACTCTCATGTGGTGTTCCGCAGGGCTCAGTTTTGGGCCCTCTTTTATTTTTGTTGTACATCCTTCCGCTTGGTTCTGTTTTTAGGAAATACGGGATTGCTTTTCATTGTTATGCAGATGACACACAGATCTACGTACCTTTAAAGAAAGCAGACTCAGCCTCTCTTCGGTCTCTGTTCCTATGTTTGGAAGATTTGAAGGCCTGGATGGCCCTAAACTTCTTAAAACTTAACGAAGACAAAACAGAGGTGGTGATTTTTGGCAATTCGACTGAAGACTCTCTGTCCGATTGCTCCTTGGCTCAGTATGTCCGGCCAGTTGTTACAAATCTAGGGGTCAAGCTGGATGCTGGTCTTAGGCTGGAGTCTCAGATTAAAGCAGTTGTAAAATCCAGCTTTTTTCATTTGAGGCAGCTAGCCAAAGTAAAAGCCATCCTTCCTAGACAGCACTTTGAAACAGCAATCCATGCATTTGTGACCACACGGCTGGATTACTGTAATTCACTTTATGTTGGTATTAGTGATCTGTGTACTTCCCAGCTTCAGAGGGTTCAAAATGCAGCTGCACGACTCTTAACAGGTACACGAAAATTTGATCACATTTCCCCTGTTTTGGCATCTTTGCACTGGTTACCGGTGCGTTACAGGATTCATTTTAAAATACTTTTATTTACTTTTAAAGCTCTAAATGGCCATGCCCCTCCATACCTGTCAGAGCTGCTGCATTACTACACACCCTCTCGTTCGCTCAGGTCAGCTGACCAGTTGCTTCTGAGGGTACCGAGGACAAAGCGCAAGCTTAGAGGGGACCGTGCTTTCTCTGTGGTAGCTCCTAAGCTCTGGAATGACCTCCCATTAGACATAAGACAGGCCTCTTCACTTGCTGTTTTTAAGTCTCTTCTTAAAACCCATCTTTTTTCTTTGGCTTTTGGTACAATCTGAGATGTTTTAACTTTGTTTTATTGTTTTATTGTATTCATAATTTATTATTTTAGTACTGTTTTTAGTCCCTTCCATTTTATGATTGTATTGTATTTTGTGATTGTGTGTACAGCACTTTGGTCCTGTTGGGTGCATAAAGTGCTCTATAAATAAAGTTGGTATGGTATGGTATATCACGGAGGTCAGATCTAACATCATTTATTTAATAATAATAATAATAATAATAATAATAATAATAATAATAATGAATTCCATTTATAATGCACTTTTCATTAATAAAAATCTCAAAGTGCTACAAAGTGTAACAAAGCAAAGATCAAAATAAAACAAGTGATAAAATCAAATAAAATCAATAATAATATCGACTAAGATCAAAGATAAAATCATGTGGATGCAGATTAGGCTTGCTTAAAAAATAAATAAAATAAAACAAGTGATAAAATCAAGTAAAATCAATAATGATATCAGCTAAGATCAAAGATAAAATCATGTGGAGGCAGAATAGGCTTGCTTAAAAAGAAAGGTCTTTATGCTGCTTTTAAAGTCAACCAGTGACTGTGGAGCTCTCAGGTCGTCAGGGAGGGAGTTCCACAGGCGGGGGGCAGCCACACAGAATGCTCGGTCTCCCATGGTCCTCAATTTGGTCCGAGGAATATGAAGGAAATTACTGTTCTGTGATCGTAGAGACCGGGTGGATGAATATGGTGCAAGAATGTCCTTTAGATAGTCAGGTGAAGTGCCGTGCAAGCATTGATGGGTAATGAGAGCAGTTTTGTACTGAATTCTGTAGGTGACAGGAAGCCAATGGAGGTTATGGAGAATGGGTGTAATATGTTCAAATTTACGAACTCTCAACAGAATCCTTGCTGCACTGTTTTGAATGTATTGAAGTTTCTGAAGGTTTTTGCCAGGGATACCAATAAACAGGGAGTTGCAGTAGTCGAGCCTGGAGGAGACAAAGGCATGGACGAGTTTCTCAGCATCAGGAAAAGTCAGAGATGGGCGAAGTCTGGAGATTTTTCGAAGATGGAAGAAGCAGGTTTTAAACAGATGCTTAATGGGATTTTCAAATGTAAGATGAAACTGTTTTCTTTGTTTCCATTTCTTATCATATCTGCTCCTTATCAAACTATCAATTCAAACTATCAATTCAAACATAAATATATGTATTTGTAATACAAAATAATACAGTCTCATCAGAGATATACAGTCACATCAAAATATCTAACATACTTTGTTAAATTAGAATCAACTTAAATGTAACTCTTCAACAAAATAGTTTTAATCATTTTCTTAAATATTAGTATGGACTTCACATTTTTTACATTGTCCTCTAGTCCATTCCAAAGATCAATTCCTCTTATTGCAGTAGACCTACCCTTTAAACTGGTTCTAAAGTTAGGTTTAACAAACATTTCCATTCCCTTTAAATAGACCTTTTACCAGTTGACGTCATCACGCAAAGCTCGCCTGAAACAAGCGTTCTGATTGGACGGCAAAAAGCCGCGCCGATTCTAAACCGGATGTGAGGGGGTAACAGGAAGGAGTCCAGTAGCTTTACTGATGGCGAGTAGTAATTTAGAAGCTTGGTTTCTTAAAATAGTGGACAACCACTGGTCAAAATTCCTGAACATTGTGCCGGGGATACGAGAGGAGGCGATTGTGTGCGCTGATGGAAAATGGGGAAATCCTTCAGGCTTTTTGCGAACGTCCAGCAGGGTGAGTTAACTCTTGTGTAGTTGTCAACGTTATATCCAAGCGTCAGAAATAAATGTTTTAAATTTCTCACGCCAATACTTCTGATATTTAGACTGATTTGGTTATTGTTACAGGTTTAACATCTTCTGTTAGCTGCTATAACTGGCACCATGTCTTAGCACAGTATGTAAACAAAAACATGAGTCAGTCACACAAATGCTCGTCCTTATTTCTTATTTGATTTCTGTAAACTATGTCTTAATGTAAACCTGAGACAATTGGTGATGTGATGTGAAAAATAATAACTATCCCAAGAGATACATTTATTAGCTTTCCTGGAAAAATTTAATTATGTTTGGTAACGTATTTACTATTGCACTTTTGACACGCCGTTTATACAGCTCACACTTTATTAGACGTAAAGTTAAATGTGTGATAAACCTTAAATATATTATAAACAATATATTTTGCATGTGAATTCCATAATGACACAATACAACTTTATTTATAAAGCACTTTAAAACAACACCGTTGGCCAAAGTGCTGTACACTAACACAAACAAACATACAACTATAAACTCAACAAATAACATAAAAGTGATGAATTACCAGATCAAACAGTAAAAACTATAAAACAAAAACTTAAAAACCATCAAACCAACATTTCACGCTGTGTTAAAAGCCAAAGAGAAAAAATGTGTCTTCAGAGCAGATTTGAAAACAGGAAGTGAGTCGGTTTGTCTGACGTGCACAGGCAGCTCGTTCCACAGTTTAGGGGCAGCGACTGAGAACGCTCGGTCACCTCTCAGCCTCTTGACCATACAATATGGTTGTATATTGTGTTTGTTTTTGCAGACAAGGAGGTGGCTGCAACCATGTTTGAAATACATTCTAAACCAACCTGCACCCAGTTGCCTTGTACATGGAAGCGACCAGCCCACAAACAAACTGCATCTGCTACCTGGGATGAGCTGCAAGTTTTAAAGTGAGTTTAATCATTGTTCCTCCAGAAATTTCATATTATGCTTATAACACAAATACCCAGAAAGGTGACTTTCAGTCAAACTTCACCAACAACTAGAATAATACAATATAACTTATTTTGTCTTATTCCAGTCAAAAAACTATTCAACATTGTACAATTGTAGTTTACTGTATTGTGTTAATTATTGTGGTTTTCTAGTGGCACTAGATAATAAATAAATGCAATCACATATGTACGGTTTTAAATGTTTTCTACAATTGTAAGATCTGGAATAGTTTTTTGACATTTAAAAAAAAAAACACTTCTACAAACAGATTTGCTAATATGTGTTTGATATCAACCACATTTTTCATGTTGGTGTCATTTAAGGCTCATGACATCTGCGTCGAGAAGTTTTCCAGGAGAACGCTGAACAGCCTGCGTTTTGACCCACGACATCCTGATGACCGGAATGAGCCCATCACTGCTGATCTTCACAAGGACATTTTGAGCGTGGAGCCATTGTTGACCTTTTGCAGGTGTAGTAGTAAACTTTAAAAACCACTAACGCTTATCTGTATGTTTCTTTAATTCCTTTATTTTGTCAAGATTTTAAAGCTGTATGTTTTTTTCTTTTGAGGTATGCTGTGCCCCTGGCTGCGGTTTCTCGATGCAGACCCTCTGGCAGATGACGTAGCTGACGGCCGCGGCCCCCTGTCCAGTCTCCACACCATCAGAGAGTCCTGCCAGAAGTTCAAAACATCTTTAAATGTCTCACAAGCACAATCAGATGATTACAACAGAAGCTTTTCTCATTTTACTGATAAAAATCCAGCTGAAGTTTGCACGTTATCAAGATGTTTCTACCAGTTTTTTGTGTAACAAAATAAAGGTGCATTACTGAAATGGCTTCATTTTTATTTCAATTATTACATTCAATAATTGCACACATTCTGTATTTTGCATAGAAAATAAAGTTAATGTCCAAAGTCTGAATGAAAAGAGGAAAACCGTTACCTTGCTTGAAAAAGAGTCACGTAAGCACAGGTGTGTATGATGTCCTCCAGATTCGGGTGCAGGTCCCATCCAGAAGATTGAAATATTTTATTTGGCCAATAAGTCGCTCCACATGAACGCACACTTCAGCGCGATTTGTCTGGTCTGCTCCACCTGTAAATGTGATGAAGAACAGCTTCTGTCATTTTTGAAGACAAATATGAAGACCTCAAAACACAATAAACAAAACAGTCTTATGTATGGTGAAGATTCTCAGTCGTCCAGGACATGATAAAATCAAAAAAGGCGTACAATACAGAACAACTGGACTTTATTTGTAACAAACACGTTTCGCTTCTCATCCGCTTCTCATCAGTCTTATGTATAGTTAAACTATGCTTATACACACAGAGCAATTAATGGTTAACTTCACTGTCACACACACACACACACACACACACACACCTCTCGTGCATGTGCGTGCATTAGTTTTGACACATAACATGCAAAGGACGATGTATTACAAAAATGAACTGTTGAGGAATAGGCAGATACAGGGTTTTCATTAAAACTAGTGACAACTGCATCTTTTTTTCAGATGAATTATGAGGAAATGCCTCTATGCAATGTATCATTTGCATGAACTTGTAATTTAAACCTAACACATTATTTAGAGCATTTAATTTTTCCATAGCAACCTCAGTTTGAGCATATATGCCATAAGATTTTCTGAATTTTCTTTATGCCAGCAATGTGTATGTTCCTTCCCAACTGAGAAACATTATTATACAATTAATACTTGAGATACATTACCGTAGTTATTTTTTTATCAACACTAATTCCATTTAATCATTTTTTCTCCCATTTCTTCTCATTTCACTCTATCTGTATATGTTTGAAGACAGGATGATTGCTTTTTTTTTCTGTGACAGCATGTCACAGATGCTCCCAGCAAAACTGCTATTAATTCACAGAAACAGAGAAATGGCTGAAATGTTTTCAGATGCAGTGCTGTCAGACCTCAAATAATGTAAAAAAAACAACAACAAACATGTTTGTCTTGTGGAAACTACTGTATATTTTTTCAACGCAGAAAGAGTTCGAATGATAACAGGCTAACAGTGCAGTGGTCTGTTCATTTTTATGGAGCTGCACAGTGGTTGATGGCATTTTCCTCACCTGTTATTTCTTCAGGGGGTTGAAGGAAGAATCTTGCATGTCGCAGGTTGAAACTTCAACACAGGCAGTGGACTGAGGTACAACGAGGTCTCGTAGAACTAGCTAGCTGCTAGCTTATCAACTGTCCAGTATCATGTTGTTCAGCTGCGGGAGGTTGTTCTCTGTTTTGTCTGTTTCCCATATCCAAGATGTAATGTAGGAACGTAATCCACGGAGTTTGGATCATTAATGGCCATGCCAGATAAAAAAAGCCGATTACACACTTTGCTGTTTTGTGTTGGGGTGAAGTTCTGCCGGCGAAGCGCTTGAAGCCACATCTTCCTTCTTTTAGTTGCTTTACTCCACTTTCCTAGAGGGACGTTGTAAAACGAACAAGTCTCACCTTCTTCTTTTACTCGTTTACGTTGCCTCGAACAATTATAAACACAATAAAAGTTATATTTCCCCATCGCGACCGTTGGCAGTAATGAAAACACTGCAGTAGTGTGGCTGCGTTACCCCCCGGCTTCCGGAAAATTCTGGAAAAATGTGAGTGCGCATGCGCAATGACATCAACTGGTAAAAGGTCTATAATAGCAACTAATCCTTTTCACAAAATAGGTTTGAATGTTAGATAGACACACAAACATAACTGGTTTGTAAGTGGCTGATAGTTATTTTAGATTTCTTGTAAACCTGTCTTAAAATGTAAGGGGTCCTAGACTTTGGTTGGGTAGTGGGATGGCTCGGAGTACCCGGCAGAAAATTTCCCTTATTTTTAAATCCAAAACTTGACAGGTATGGTTCAGGAACAAATTTTCTTGAGACGGTCTGGAATTGTTCCCATGCTGAGGGACACCAGGCTGGTGTTGTCCTTACAGCCCAAAGGCTTGAGGTTGGTTCATTGACATTTTCCCCAGTAGACAAGAAGCTTACGTCCCAGTTGTTTGTGCCTATGTGCCAAATGACATTTCAGACTGTCCAGAATTATTGGACTCCCTAGTGGGGGTGCTGGAAGGTGCTCTAGCTGGAGTCTTTATTATTCAGCTGGGGTACTTCAGTGCTTACAGTACATGGGTAGTGACCATCTAACTGAAGCATCGTGATAGAAGGAACAACCTCTTTGATCCGAACCAGAGCTGTGTTCTATTGTTCAACTTTTGTACTTGTCCTGGTTTGTCCATAACAAACATCATGTTTAAACATAAGGGTGTCCATAACAGCATGTGGCACCAGGACAAGCTAGGTTACAGACTGATAATAGATTTTGTAGTAATGTTTGATTTGTGGCCATATTTTTTTGGTCACTTAAGGGAAGGGATGAGTTGAGCTCATAACTGATCACCACCTGTTGTTGAGTTGGATCAGATGACAAAGAAAAATGCTGGATGGACCCAGGAGACCAATACCTTTAGTGAAGGCTTACCAGAAGGATCTTTGAACCCCAACTCTGAAAGAGCTTCAACCACATCCTAGCGGAGGTGGTGACACTGAGTCTGAGGCAGCCATGTTTGACACTTTAATGTCAAGGTTGCTACAAGGTTGTTGGTGCCTTTCATGGCAGCCATTTTCAAACATGGTGGTGGCCACCCTGAGTGAGGGAGGTTGGTAGCTGAGGTATATCAGTGGGCCAAGTGAGCTGCAGTCCTCAATGTTGCTAAGGCAAAGGCTTGAATGTGGGAAAAGTTTGTGAGGCCTTGGATAGGACCGCTCCCAATCAGCTCCAAGAAGTTTCTGACAAACTGCCAGGCCGCAGAGTGTACAGTGGAGGTAAGGTGCTGCTGACCTCAACCAGTGATGTCCTTAATAATAATAATAATTAATTCAATTTATAACGCACTTTTCATTACTGAAAATCTCCAAGTGCTACACATATATTGAATGCTACACACATTCATAAACCGGTGGCGGCAGACTACCATGCAAGGTGCTTTCCAGTCCTACCGGGAGCAACTCAGGGTTAAGTGTCTTGCCCAAGGACACAACGACACATGGTGCGGGTCCCGGGAGTCGAACCGCCAACTTTCCGATCGGGAGACGACTGCCCTTACCACTACGCCACGGCCGCCCTTAGGCATTTAATGGAATACTCTGAGGACCTTCTCAATCCTACCCACAAGTCATCTGTGGAGGAAGCTGAGTTGGGTTTTTTTGGGGTTGGTCTGTCCATAACCGGGGCTGAAGTCACTGAGGTAGCTTATACGCTCCACAGTAGCAGCTTCAAGGGTGGATGAGATCTGCACTGAGTTCTACAAGGCCCTGGATGTTGCAGGACTCTTTATTGCCTGCCTTTGCAACACTGCATGCACATCGGGGCAGTGCCACTAGATTGGCAGATGAGGCTGATGGTTCCCCTTTTCATAAAGGGGAGAATGTGTTTCAATTACAGACGCATCACTCCTCAGCTTCTCAAATAAAATTTATTCAGGGGTGCTGGAGAAGAGATTCTAGATTATGGGTCAACCTTGGATT
>JBBPBX010023837.1:11767-25687 GCA_038048925.1 Garcialebias charrua
AATCTTATCTTCTCCAACATATCCTCAGGCTCTCTCTGTTTGGTCCTTTTGCACACTAAGAAATGTACCCAATGTGCATCACAGGGTACAGTATATACAGTGCATGTGTGAATGCTGATTCAGCATTGTTGGTTGGTTTCCTGAAGTGTTGTTTTTTTTCTTCACTTTAACCTCTTCTGCATATGTTGTACTATTTTAGTCAATGCATCCAAACTACAGATCGTTTAGAAAATCTCTACTGCAACATTTATTTTTTTATAACTTTGAAATGTTTCAAACCAATTACCTTTGTTTACAATAATTTCCCCATAGTAATACATTATGCTCTCTCATGAAACAGTTCTATGAAAAGCTAGGTTGTCTTTATTCCTCCTCCAATTGTTCATAAATTTTAAATTAAGTTTTTTAAATAAAATGGACTAAACTCAGTGTTGTGCATATAATCAATAATCTTTCCTAGATGATAAATCTGTTTTGTTGTTTAAATGCACAACTCTGTGGTCCCACAGACCATACACTGGCACTGTCACATTTTGGATTCACAAAGCTGGTTTATCTTTTCATGTTTACCATTTTTGCCTCCGTTACTGCCTCTGTGCAGCAAAAATTAGCATCAGGTGAAGGTTGGCTTTGACCACTCCCACTTCTTTCCATTCAGAAATCACACAAAGGCAGCCAAAAAGGCATCAAAAAATGTTGGTGAACAAACCTTTTGACATTTCTTCAATTCCTGTAAAAACATTTTTCTTTTGGAAATCTGCTTCAGCTCTTTTTTCATCTTCTTTATATGCTTTTAGCTCTTAGCTTATGATTTGCAACGTTTAGCTGTCTTTGTGCTAGGCCTACTGTTTTTGCTACTTTAGGCACATGGCTATCCTTTTCATATTTGATCTCTTAGCTATAACTTTGTTACTTTTGCTACATTTATTTTGTTTGCTGCTTTTTGCTAGTGTTTCTGTTATTAGCTAATGTTTTGTTTATTTTAGATAGTGTTCTTTGTTTCAGCTTCTTTGGAAAAGCTCACAACCGGTCAGTACTTCATTTGATGGCTGGTTTTCATGCCAAGTATTTATTTATTTTTTCATCTGAGAGAGTTTACAGAGTATCTATGACAAAATGTTTAAAGCTGAATTTATATTTTCTTTAGTACAGTATTTTCTGGTGTATAGGTCGCACCTGTGTATAGGTTGCATTGTCCAATTATCACCAATAGATTGGAAAAATCCCTAAATAGGTCGCACTGGTGTATAGGTCGCACCTACGTTTAGCTCTGCTGCAAATGTCTGCCACAGGAGCACACAGCAAGGCTTTTAAGAAGATTAACACTTAAAAACAATTATTTGTTTGATAAAAATTATAGCAAATATGTGTCTGAGCTGAACTTTTCCTTAATAAATGAACGTAATTGTGAAATGAGCTGGATTTAAAAATTGTTTCACCGAAAGTGATAACAAGCCATATATAGGTCGCACCTGAGTATAGGTCGCAGGCCTTGAAAAAAAAAACATAAAAAGGTGCGACCTATACACCGGAAAATACGGTAATGTCCATTTTAATGTGTGAGTGATGTGGTAATTAATGTGCTGCTCTTTGACACACACACACACACGCACGCACGCACGCACGCACGCACGCACACACACACACACACACACTCACAGACTCAAACTGATTGCATGTCTAATTGTCTGTAATGTCTTTGCTTATCCTCTCCATTAATCAAATGATAATCACACAGTGGTCATTTTTATAGACTGGAAGTATTAAAACTGTGAAAAGGCTCAGTGTTTTCATCCTCTTAAAAGACAAAACGCATTCATGACAACCTCATTCAAACCTTGGACCTAAACTTTTAATGTATGAGCGAGGAAGGTAGAACCATACATCACTTTTTTCTATCCTGTGCTCTGATTCTGTAGCATTACTATAACCTCTTTATGATTGGGTTTGTAGTGTCGACACTAGTGAGGTAAAAAAAGAAGTAAATATATGTTTTCTTGGTCTGCAAGTTAAGATATTGTATAAAATGACCCCCCCGTGACCCAAAATGGAAGCGGGTAAAAGAATGGACGGACATCATTACATTGACCTCGGAAGACTTCCACAAACTACTGTCTGAACACAGTTCACTGTGCCATTCACAGTTGCTGGTTTAAGCTCCATCATCCAAAGAAGAAGCAATGTGTGAACACCATCCAGAAACATTGACGAAGTATGATAGCTACTTCTAAAATGCAAGAACCAGTTTTGGATCAGCACAACTACAAAACACAGCAAAGGTTTAAATAGGTTTATTGTAAGCACACTGCTTCTGGTTGAGGTCTGGGTCCCGGGGCCAGTCCGATCTGTCACGACAGAAGAATTAATGAACTGGTTTCTGGAGAAGGGATGTTGAGAGATTGTTTGGTTTTCACTAACCTTCTGTCTTGATGGTTTGTCTTGGGCTGTAGTCTCACTGTTGCCGGTGACGTCACTCAGGGAGAGTGAACTGCAGCAGTGGAGCAGTCCAGGAGTGTTGAGTCCAAGTTCATGATCCAGTAATTGTAGAAGGGGTCAAACACAGGAAAGCAGAGAAGCCAGAGTCAAACCGTGATCCAAAGATTTTATTGATAGAGAATGCAAGGTTGTTACCATGGTCAGATGTGCAAACAAATCCAGAAAAGGCAAGGAGTCAAAAATAGACTGAGGTTTGTGGTCAAGAGTCAAAACAGGGTACGTTGGGTTTCTACTGCTTGGCTAGGTTCGAGCATCTGGCACTGAATGAGGGTGAACAGGGAGCTTAAGAATGGAGGTGAACAGGTGCAGTGAACAAAGGCTGATTGCAGAAACCACGCAGAGGAGGAGTGGAGATGAATACTGTACCATTGACATGAGCTGGAAATACTTGGCAGGGAAAAAAAAAACATGAAAACATGACAAACAAGGGCAGGTGAGGGCCAAAAATGTGACATAATGGGGATTTCATCACTTACTGTTGAAGGTGACATATTGTGATGTGTTTTGCTCATGACTGTGTGTATGTTTGTCTTTACCTTTAGCAAAAGGTATAAGGCTGGTTCAATGAAACTAAGAAAATGAATATACATTTACAATTGTTACTTTACTGGAGTTAACCCCAATCAAGATGGCTGCCTCAGCTGAGTGACCTAATACAAAATTGGACATACTTTACAGATACAGTACATACCTAAAGTTGGTGTGTTAGTAGTGAAGAATAATCCTCAACACATTCTCTCAGTGCCATCACGTTTTGCAAGCTTGCCCATTATTGTAGTAGATTTTATCTAATGTCATTTACAAGGTTTGGCCAAAACCACAATAATTTCATCATCAACTGATCTTAGTTAAAACTGCTTAAAGGTGGTGGGGTTATAAACATTCCTTCCAGTATACAGAAACTGCCTGTTTGGAATGACTTAAAAAAATAAAAAAATAAAGCCTTCACGCAATTTTCAAATAACAGCATATTTGTTGTTGTTTTCCCCATTTACAGTGCATCTTTTTACAGCCCAATGGCAAACTAATTTGCTGTATACAGTATCTTTAAACATTTTCCACTCAGTGCCTTTCTTGTGCTTAACTATGCCAAGAAAAAGCTTCAACACAGAAAAACAATGCTGTATTGGTCACAGGAGGGCATGTCATCCTATAAAACAAGCAAGTTCCTAATGATTTTTTTTGGGAACTAATTTTCTGCTTTGTGGCACAGCCCATAAAACAAGGTTATTCCCTTCCATCAAGGGATGAATAGAGATTTAACTATCTTTTCTCTTCATTGTCTTCCACCAACTCTACAACACTGCTTATGCTACAAATTAAAGGCTGTCTCTGGTGGCTGTGTCACATTTTTTAATCCATTACAAGCAAGATGTGCTGTGCATGTTTACAAATATATGTTTAACAAGAGCTTGTGCGCCCTAGTTCACCTCCCCTGGTCTTGCATATTACACATGCTGTCCTTTTATAAAACCATCAAAATGCACTGTTTTAACAGGAGAAATCAACTTGACAGTAATGCTGAATTTGGCTTTAAAATGCTGAGCTCTCACTATTATGGAAGGCAACCTATACATTGTGATTCTCCCACTTGCTAGTACTTCCATACTTTGATCCTAACACCGGGGCTTAGACTCACAGTGACTCAGGTACAACAGATTATGGTATTATTTAAGCATTTGTAGACAAACGAGATTTTATTGAATAGGTCCCTATTTTGGTCCCTATACAAGTGTTGCAAGAGTTTGGTTTGCATTCCCGATAGTAAGTCGGACCCCTTCAGGGTGGGAGTTGGACTGTCTGTCTGTTATCACTGATTCTGTTCATAACTTTTATGGACAGAATTTCTCGGTGCAGCCAGGGGTGGAGGGATTCCCGTTCGGTGGCCTCAGAGTTCCATTTCTGCTCCTTGTAGATGATGTGGTCCTGTTTACGTCATCACACCAGGATCTTCAGCTCTCACTGGAGCAGTTCACAGCTGAGTGGGAAGCGGCTGGGATGAGAATCAGCACCTCCAAACCTAAGGCCATGGTCCTCAGTCTGAAATGGGTGGATTACTCTCTTCAAGTCGAGGGTCAGGTGCTTCTTCAAGTGGAAGAGTTCAAGTGGAGGAGTTCAAGATCTGCGTTTTGTTGATGAGTGAGGCAAGAATGGAGGTTGAGATTGACAGATGGATTGATGCAGCATCTGCAGTATTGCAGACTCTGTGCTGGTCCTGTTGTGGTGAAGAGGGAGCTAAGCTGTAAGGCAAAGCTCTCTGTTTACCGGTCGTCTACGTTCCTACCCTCATTGTCACAAACTCTGGGTATAGATTGAAATAATGAGTTTGCGGATACAGTCGGTTGAAATGAGTTTCCTCTGCAGGGTGGACTCTCCCTTAGAGATAGGGTGATAATTTAACTTATAGGGGAGATACTTGGAGTAGAACTGCTGCTCCTCTATATCAAAAGAAGCCAGTTGAGGTGGTCTGGGCATCTGGTAAGGGTGCTCCCTGGGTGCCTCCCTAGAGAGGTGTTTCTGGCAGGTCCAACTGGGAGGAGACCCCCTGGAAGACCCAGGACACCCTGGAGAGACTATGTCTCTTGGTTGGTCTGGGAACACCTTTGAAGAAAGAGAAAGGAAGAGGAGGCTGTGGAAAGAGATGTCTGGACCTCCCTGCTCAAGCTGCTGCCCCTGAGACCTGACTTCAGAACTAGCGGAAGATAATGGATGGATGGATGGATGGATGTATTGATTGATTCACAAATCATGCAAGTGTGTGTTTATACATGTTTAAACCACTTTATTTAAGACCTAGCTTTCACTGAAGGAATGCATATTGCCCATCAAAAGTGATTTAGAATTAGATTAGAATTAGAATTAGATTAGATTTGTAGCCATTTTGATTAAACATTCAAAATAATATGAACAATCTCACGCATTACTGAAATATCTTGTGTGATTTGTTAGTGCTCAGAGTATGTGTTTTGAGTGCCTCTCTGATTCAACCTAGCTAAATATCAGTAAAATTCACTGAGTTATAGTACTCTTTGTTTAACTTTTGTTTGATTAGTCGTGCCAGTCATAATTAATTGAATTAACTCAAACAGTTTGTCAGTTGTGATGCCAACACAATTATTACATTTTGTAAAATGTATTACTCTAGATTTAGTTCGTAATTACAACTTTTGCTAACAGTAAAGACAAACGTAGACAAAAACTATCACTCCCCTTTGACCTTATACAGTGGGCAGGGCAACAATTAGCATCGCACTGACTTCATGAACAAGAAAGAACGGCTTGAGATTGTGCTGAAACACTATTGAAAAGGTTGCAAGATGGGTGTTTACAACATTCACTCCAACCATTATCCTACTGATGAATCACAGCAGCAACGTGACTTAATTACGACTGCACAGGAAATACTGTCCATCCTGATGGCCATCGATAAAAAGCCCTGATAAACGAAGACTTCCTGAGCACGGCTGGATAAAAACAGCATTAGTAATGAGACCGAAGCTGCTGAGGATGACAGCTCTGCTCTATATCATGGCCTGCTCTGATGTGGTGTGGTGGCAGTGGTGGTGTGGGCGGGTGTGTGTCGGGGGGTGTTTTCATGGAAAGACTTTAAAAGCTCTCGAGCCACAGTCGGCTTTAAAACACAACTGTGAGATTTTGAGATGTCAGAGAGACAGTAATGAAATCGTCTGTCTGTGAGCCTCTCTACTCCAACGAGAAAAGCACAAAATAGAATCCAGTTTATGAACAGTCTTCTCAGATAAAACCTTTTGATTAGCTCTAAAGTTGCCATAAACAATTAAAACAAAGTATGAAATGATGAATTATTTCCTTTACTCACCACAGGAAGCGGAAAGTTATTGAATATATTAACATAGTTTCTTTTTCTTTTCAGCCAACAGAAGAGTAAGTTTGTAGACAGGTTTTATTGAATAGGTCCCTCTTTTGGTCCCTTATTTATTTATTTCCATCCATCCATCCATCCATCCATCCATCCATTATCTTTACCCGCTTTCTTCTTTTTGGGTCTCGGGGGTTACTTGTGTCCATATCCAGCAGTCACTGTGTGAGAGGCGGGGGACACCCTGGACAGGTGTCCAGTCCATCACAGGGACAAACGAGACAAACAACCATTCACTCTCTCACTCACACCTAGAGACAATTTAGAGTTACAATCAGTCTAGCATGCATGTTTTTGGTCTGTGAGAGGAAACTGGAGCATCTGGAGAAAACCTGCACATGCACAGAGAGAACATGTAAACTCCACCCAGAAAGGCCTCCACATGGGATTTGAACCAGCAGCCTGCTCGCTGAGAGACAGTTACTCTACCAACTGTGCCACCGTGCTGCCCTCAACATATTTATTTATTTATTTATTTATTTATTTATTTATTTATTTATTTATTTATTTATTTATTTATTTATGTTTTTGCACAGTAAGAGAAACATTCAGCCTAAACTGAGAACAAAGGATGGTTTAAAAAAAGAACACAAAACAGCATCTGTGTTAATGTTTTCTGGTTTATAGTTTCTGTTGTGCTTTTATGAACTCAAAATACTTCTGCATACTTTGAGCTATTTTAAACATTCCAATATCAGGGCCAGTGTCCAATGAGTTCAGGAACATATTCATATTTTTTATACTTTTAAAATATTTCACTTTGTTTAAAAACAAATTCAAACACACGGAGCTCTCTGCAGCTTCTTCAGAACATGCTCTCTTTAAAACCAGCTTCAAACTTGATCTATTTTTGTCTTCTTGTTCTATTTATGACTACAACGTGATTACTTTTAGCTACCCTCTGGTTACATTTAGTTTATTCTTATCATTCTGCTTCTTTTAACTTTTAGCTATGTACTTTTCACTACTTTTTTTGTTGCCAATTTTAGATGCTGTATTTGTTTTGCTAATTTAGCTTCTAGTTATTCCTGCTTTTAGTTTTTAGCTTGTGTTTTAGCCTCTGTGCTGCTTGTTTTAAATTTACTAACTCAGTTTTAGCTTCTTTAGCATATCTCAGCAGTCATTCAGCACTCAGAATCCATACTGCATTTTCACAGACAATACAGATATTTTCTTTAGTTTAAAACTGTTTTGCTTCTTTTTTTATTATCTATTTGACATATGTTTTGATTAATCTAGGCTGTGTACTTCTATCTGAGCAGCGGGTCCTTTTAGGCAGGAGAATGGCCTTGGGGCTGATGTAAAAAGCACTTAGATAAAATGTGATATTCAGAAGGCAACAAAGGAGAGGAAAATTGAGAAATCAGTTATCCTTTACTGAGAAGACAAAGGATGTGTTAAAGATCTTTTGAAGTAGTGTTTTATTGAAAGATTTCGAGCAGCAAGTGTTTTGCACAAGCCTTCTCTCTGAAGTTCAGTTTGGTGAACCAAAGATTAGTTCTGATCAGAAAATACACTAATACTAATTGTAGCAGTGTCAAGACTAACCCAGATCACCACTATTTTAAATCCAATTTCAAAACATGCACAGCAGGTAATCCATCCTTCTATTATCTTTATCTGCTTCCTTTACAGGTCAAGGAGATCCATTGGTGTCAGAAGCATTTTTAGTGCGTGTGAGTATGTGTTTGGTGGGGTGTGTGTGTCTGTGGG
Organism: Garcialebias charrua; assembly: GCA_038048925.1. Taxonomy (NCBI): domain Eukaryota; kingdom Metazoa; phylum Chordata; class Actinopteri; order Cyprinodontiformes; family Rivulidae; genus Garcialebias; species Garcialebias charrua. The sequence continues at coordinate 19,875 of JBBPBX010023837.1, forward strand.
CAGGGCCAGATTAACACTTCACTATACCCTGGGCAACAATTTTCAATGGCCCCATCATCATGACCCCAGAATCACCATAATCAGGCAAAATGCAGAATAAATTACCATAATATACAGCAAATATACTTCAAATTCTAGCTATCAGGTGTATTTTGATGTACAAATATCCAAATGCTCATAGAACTTTAAATACTATATACTATGTCTTCTTGTCAAGGACAGCCACTCACATGATGCTATGAAAACAAAACACATCAGCATCAGTATAATCTGGTAAAATTGACCCAGGGAGGGAAGTTTCCTCCATTTTCACAAAAAATACTTTGTAAAAGAAGCAACCATTTTCAAACCATCCAATGTTTATTTAACAACACATCCCCAATGAAGATGTACTGAATTGATAGAGCCATCACAAAAGTCCACAGACAACACGTCAAGAAACCTATTGGTCCTCAGCTCATTTAAACAGAAATCACCCTGACTCCTCATAATTCAACAAGATAATCAAATTATTAGTGCAATAGAAACTTATTGAAATCTGCTAGTTTTTTCTAAACAACAATAAACAATTTACAGCATTTTCATGGAGCTGGAACCACAAGGAAAAAATCAAATTCAGCATCAGTATCATCTGCTCAAATAAAGTAAGCTAATTTTAACTTGAACATTTTAACAGAAAATTGTTGGACTGTACACCTGGATTATTGAGCACGGACTTTGTTGGTTTTGGACCAGTTTGACATGACTGTTGATGAGGAAGAGGGCCAGCACCGGATGAGGGGACGTGCCAAAAAGACCATCTTAGCACCAGCATAACTGGTTTGTTCCACTTTGGAGTAAGCTTCTTTTCTTTTTTTTTCTTGTCCTGTTCGGCATTGTGGCACTCAGAATTATTGTCTGAGTGTCGAGGTGATACCCAACAGATTTACTTTCACAAGCAGAGCATTATGGCTGGCCTTACTGCTCCACTTGATATATAAATAAAACTTTATTAGAATTTGCTTTGGGTTTGCTTAAGATGTAATGGACATGGGGATGAAAAGACAACGAAGAAAGCACAGCTAGAAAAGTGAGAGAAGGGGGTAAAAGACAAGGTGATAGGAGTAGAGGAGAGAGAGAGGTATAAAGAGAACACAAATCAACATCATTGAAGTCTACCTCTAGACCTACAGAAAGAAAAAGACAAAAGTGAGAAACCACAACAACAAAACAACATATACAGTATATTGATACTTGTAACATCACTAGAAAGTATTTTATTTGGTACATGGTAATACAAGATGTATTTAGTGGCTACCACAACCCAGCTGAGTGTGTATCTGATAAACACTTCAATCCAAACACTTGTGTGAGCATGGTTGTCACTATAAGGTTTCTCCATAAGAATGTCCAATAGTAGATGTGGGGACCCACAGACCCACTCCCACAGGACATGATGATAACACTGGAAGGACCAGAGCCATTGAGCTGCCTAAATCTGCTGTAACGTGCACTGATATCAACTGCCAGAATCTGCAGCACAGAGTTGAATTGTGCTCACTGTATGAACAGATTGTGGATTCTCTGCTTATCTCAGGTCGACATCTGTGTAAAATCAAGAACTACAAAGCTAAATTAGGCTGGAATGAGTATGTTGAGAAGTCTCACACTGAGGCAAGAAGGGCTTACAAAGCCTGGGTTGAATCAGGTAAAGCTAAATGTGGTCCTCTATTTGCTAATATGAAGGAGGCAAATACAAAATTTAAATGTGCCTTAAGGTTCATTAAAAGACATGAGAATTCTCTCAGGGCTGAATCACTGGCTAGGAAGCTACAAAGTAAATGCCCTACAGATTTCTGGACAGAAATAAAAAAGATGAGTAATAATAAAAGGTCTTTACCAACACATATTGATGGTGTGAGCGGAGCAGCAGAGATCACTGATCTATGGAGGAAACATTATGAAGATATTTTTAATGCTGTTAAAAGTAATTCATTTGTGGTTGGACATATTGATGGAAATGAAAATGTGGTTGTGTCCCCAAGAGAAATCTCTGAGATTGTGATGACGCTGGATAACAACAAGTCAAGTGGGTCAGACAGGGTATCTGCTGAGCATCTGAAATATGCAAGCAGGAAATTATGCCCCCTACTTGCAATGTGTTTTACGGGCTTTTTAACTCATGGAGTTCTACCTGACAAATTACTGTCTGTCATTTTAGTTCCGATTGTGAAAGATAGAGCTGGTAGAATTAACAGTAGGGATAATTACAGGCCTATAGCCCTGGCCAGCACCTTATCTAAGGTGCTGGAGAGGGCTATTTTGAACAAACTGGAAGGATTTCTGCTGACCTCTGACAATCAGTTTGGGTTTAAACGTAAACATGGAACAGACTTGTGCATCTTTGCTTTAAAAGAAATTTTAGATCTATACAACAGACACCACACCTCCATTTTTATGTGTTTTATTGATGCCTCAAAGGCTTTTGATTATGTAAATCATGAAAAGCTGTTTTACAAGTTATATAAGAGGGGTGTCCCCAAATGCTTGCTGAGGATTCTTGTTTTTTGGTATGCTAATCAACATATGTATGTTAAATGGGGAAACTCTGTATCGGACCCCTTCTGTGTCTCAAACGGTGTGAGACAGGGTAGCATCCTGTCTCCCTTTTTGTTCAATGTTTACATGGATGACCTGTCAAAGCTTTTAAATGACTGTGGAACAGGTTGTAGGGTGGGAAATAAGGTCATCAACCATCTTATGTATGCCGATGATTTAGTAATCTTCTGTCCCTATTCTGCTGGCTTACAAGAACTGCTGCAGGTGTGCTCTGACTATGGAAGTGACTTTGATATAAAATATAATGCGAAGAAAAGCAACATCATGATTGTGCGGAGCAGAGAAGACTCCAAGTTGATGTTCCCTGACTTCTTTCTGTCGGGCAACAGGCTGGATGTCAGTGATGAATATAAATATTTGGGGCACTATTTGACTGCAGACCTGTCAGATGATAGAGACATTTACAGACAATGCCGTATGCTCTATGGACAAGCTAACACGCTGATCCGTAGGTTTGGAATGTGCTCATCATCGGTTAAGATCCAACTCTTTAAGGCCTACTGCACTCCTTTGTACACCGCTCACCTGTGGAGACGTTATAAAAAGAGCAGTATGTATAGACTAACTGTGGCATATAATGATGGCCTTCGAATGATGCTGAGGGTACCTCGATGGAGCAGTGCGAGCAAAATGTTTGCAGATGCAGGTGTGCCTACCTGCCAAGCGGTGCTGCGTAACCTCATGTATAGATGCATGTGTAGATTGTCTGTATCTGAAAACTGCATCATCACTACACTGACCAACCCTGGACTAAGCTCTGTGAGATATTTTTCTATTCTGGGGACTCATTGGCGGATGAGCCTCTATAGGAAAGCTTTTTAGTCTTTTATTCTTATTTTTATTTTTTTATAGGAAAGCTTTTTAATCTTTTTAATCTTTTTTTTATTTTTATGTTTTATTCTTTTTATATACATATATGGATCTTGTATTGTATCTGAAATAAAGAAACTACTACTACTACTACTACCATAGACACACAACGGCCCCCAAGCTCAGAGCCCTGGGATTCTCCTGACAGGGACAACACCCTGGACCATGTTTACAGAAATGTAAAAGATGCATACAAAGCCAAACCCTGCCCCCATCTAGGACTATCTGATCACATTTCAATATTAATGGCTCCTGCTTATCTGCCGCTGCTGAGACGTTCCAGACCGGTATAAAAGAAAGTTACCGGTAAATGTTGGATCCAGGACTGTGGCCATACTGAGAGATTGTTTTGAAAGAAGAGACTGGCAGGTTTTCAGAGAAGCTACTGAAAATGGAGGATTGCTTGATCTTGACCAATACACATCCTCAGTACTGGGGTACATTAGTACCTGCACTGAAACCGTCTCCACCACAAGATATGTTAAAAGCTACCCCAACAGAAAACCTTGGCTGAATGCATAGGTTCGCATCCTGCTGGCAACCAGGAACACATTAGGACATTTAACAAAATGTTATCGCCCAAACAACACATGGACCTTTTTGTTCCCACACACTCAGGTAAAAATAACGTGAAGCTGCAGTTAAAGAAAGAGTTTCACACAGGGGTTACTTGTCTTTCTCTCATGACAGCCTGACAGAAGTTGGCGCTGAAGGTGAACTCCACTGAAGCGGCGCTTGTTTTGTTCACCCGTTAACGCTGGTTCTTCTGCCCAAACGGGCACAGCCGGAGAACATTGTAATAGCCGTTACGCAGAAGCCAATTATCTGCCCTTTTCATGCCAGCCTCCCATGGGTCAGTGTGGGCGATGCCAACTCAACGGCGGTAGAGGCTTATTTATGCTCCCTCATGAGACAAAACATCCATGTGCTCCCACTCTCAGAGTGTGGCGCGGCATGGCAGGAAACATGTAGTTTGAACAAATGGCTGTATTGTTTAATCCACAAGGGTTACACTCTGCAGTTTGCGAGAACCCTACTAAAACTCAACGGAGTGTTAAAAACCAAGTTAACATCTCTAGGACAAGGCGTGATCCTCCAATCAGAGCTGATCGAGCTTCTAGAAAAAGACGTGAGTTCCAGAGTTCCCCCGGAAGAGGAGGAAGCCGGTTTTTACTCCCGATATTTCTTGGTTCTGAAGAAATTGGGGGTGGGGGCTTAGACCAATTCTGGATCTGTCTGTCTTCAACAAATTCATCATGGAACAACCTTTTCACATGCTGACTATGAAACGTGTTCTCGAATTTGTGACGCAAGGAGCATGGTTTGTGTCAATAGATTTGAAGGATGCATATTTTCGCATTCTAATGATAAACAAACACAAGAAATGTGTCCGTTTTTCCTTTTAGGGGACCTGTTTTCAGTACAACCGCCTGCCTATTGGGTATGCACTTGTCCCACGCACATTCTTAAAATGCATGGTGGTAGCTCTCCAGCCACTTCGAACAAGAGGGATAAAAATCCTGTTTTATCTGGACGATCTCCTGCTGTCATTTCGGTCCAGAAAAGAGGCAGAGACACAAACGGTTGTTTTAGTGAAACATCTGTCTCATCTGGGATTCACAATAAATTGGAAGAAGAGCTCTATAATTCTGCCTCAGCAAATTTCATTTCTGGGAGTGAATCTAAACTCAGTGAACATGACAGCTGCCCTGTCAGAACAGAGGAGGGAATCCCTGACGTCATTGCTTCAGGTCGTCCGGCCTCTCAGAACAGTAACAGCACTGACAGTCATGAGACAATTAGGAATTATGTCAGCGGCCCATGTTGTGGTGCCGCTGGTGTTATTGTTTATGTTCCATCTGCAAAGATGGATTAATTTACTGAAAGTCAACCCTGCTTGTCACAATTAGCATCTGATCTCCGTCCCCCATCTGTGGGAGTGGATCTGAACCACTGGGGGAATTCCCTGAACTTGTCAAAAGGAGTTCCCCTAGGCAAAGTGACATCATTCACGTCAGTGTTCACAGACACGTACCTCTCCGGCTAGGGAGGGACCTGCCTCTCACAAACGATAGGAAGTGTGTGGCCGGCACGTCTTCTCACATAAATATATTGGAACTTCTCACAGTACAGAAAGTTCTCTGACATTTTGACACACTGGTTCAGGATCATCACGTGATGATCCATACAGACAATAGAGCCGCAGTGGCGTACATAATAATCAAGGGGGCGTGCGTTCAGCTCAGCTGCTCAATGTAGCCAGGAAACTGCTCTGCTGGGCGCACGCTGGGTGTGTGTGTGTGTGTACTGTATATGTATATACAGTGTATATATATATATATATA
>JBBPBX010023837.1:25702-37058 GCA_038048925.1 Garcialebias charrua
ATATATATATGTGTGTATATATATATATGTGTGTGTGTATACATATGTATGTATGTGTGTATGTATATACATATGAATACTGTATATGTGTGTATATAGACTAGAATAGAAACAGCCTTATTGTCCCACAGATGGGAAATTCAAGTGTACAGTATTGCCCCTTATCCATAGGGCCTGTTCGGGCTCTTTCGGGCTCCTACATAACTAGTTCATAACTAGATGTGTTGTGTATCCACAGTTCCTGTAGAGGTGTAACCTGACCGATTTTTGGGACCTGCTTCGTTGGGGTACTAGGTCTGGTTCTTGTTAGGTCCAGTTATAACATCAGCCCACTGTCGGTCACTGATTGGTCAGGGAGAGGAGTCACTGGATCTTTCAGAAACTAAACACAGATCCGCCATTTGCAATTTCTCAGACTCTGAGTAGTGGCTGAGCCTATTTCAAAGATTTTACAAACAATAATAGCAACACCGTGTTTAATGCTGAAGCACTGGCATTTTTTTGTGCTTGCTGGCCAAAGACAATATTCAGAGCGAGCTAGATGGAGCTCCGCCGGTCTACCCATCTTCTTTTTTCTTTCTTCCACAATCTTCTCCACCGGAGCCTCGGAGCTGGGTAGGGCGTCATCTCCTCGAGCTAAAAGTGGTCTGTGGAAGTAAGTAAAAAGCAATATTTACCCTCACCTTTTTTTGAGTTGAAAACTGTGTGTAGAGGCTGTTAAAAGTCTGTTTACTTTGAGAGCTGAAGGCCTCGTTATACTCGCGCTTTGGTCCGCAGGCTGGGGCGCGCGCGCTGAGCCGTGCGGCTTCATGCGTTTGTGTCGCGGCTGTGTTTATGGTTGACGTACGGCGGCGCATGGCAAAGTGTTGTTCTTTTACGGACCAGCAGGTGGCAGTACCCTCTAAAACCTGTGCATATGTTGCAAGAAAGGTGTAGAAGAAGAAATCTACCGTAGAAGAAGAACTGTTTGAAGTCGCACAACAAAAACAAATGGCTTTCCGCTCGCTCGGGGAATTTAATATATTTGTATCACATACAAAAACATTCCTCCATGCGTCGCGATGCCGTTTCCACGACCACAGCGGCGCAGACAGCTGCAGGCTCTGGCGTGAAGCGTGAAGGCTGTTGGTGAGGTCCCCACCCGACCTGTCAATCAAATGTAGCGCCCACGGCGCACGCACTAGGCTTGCGGAGTTTCAAAAATTCAGAGGTGCGCGACACACGTCAAACCATTGCGCGGGGTCTATGCGTAGGGGCGGGGACAGTGATATTGCGTCACTTTTGGCGCACGCAACCTCGCGCGTTCTACAACACATCGAGTATAAATCTAGCTGAAGTAGTAGGGGACGGCCGTGGCGTGGTGGTAATGGCAGTCGTCCCCCGATCGGAAGGTTGGCGGTTCGAATCCCGGTTCTCCACACCATGTGTCGTTGTGTCCTTGGGCAAGACACTTAACCCCGAGTTGCTCCCGGTAGGACTGGAAAGCACCTTGCATGGTAGTCTGCCGCTACCGGTGTATGAATGTGTGTAGCATTCAATGTGTGTAGCACTTTGAGATTTTCACTAATGAAAAGTGCGTTATAAATTGAATTCATTATTATTATTATTATTATTATTATTATTATTATTATTATTATTATTATTATTATTATTATTATTATTACCTAGCTGACAGTAGCTAGCATGTAGCTTCATGTAGCTTCTCATCACAATATACTACCAGTAGATATCGCTGGGATATGAACTTCATGTCATCACACATCCCAGTCAAATGTTAGATACAGTAGGAATGTGCAACAGACCGACCGCCGGCAAAAAAAAAAGAAAAAGCCAATCGTCAGATTGCCATACGCGTAGGACTGATGGCCATATCAGAGTCAGAGAGTCTTTATTGTCATTTGCACCGTATGTGGTACATGTGATGAAAACGAGATTATGTACACGGGGTCCCAGTTACATCCAACAACAAATGCAAGAGAAAAACAGTAATAGCATCTAGAATTAACTAAGAAAAACATCAACTAGTAATACACTAAGCCCTAATATAGTGGAAAAAAACATCATTATAAACAGCAGCACGAACATGAGTCTGTATGAGCAGATGGTCACAGATGAACACAGCAACAAGAAAACAGATCAGCATCAGCATGATGTGATATTTTGCAGTGTTTATTTTTATTTTATTTTTATTTATTCATTCATGAGTCTAACAGCCTCAGGGTAGAAGCTGTTCCTCAGTCTAGTGGTTCTACATTTGATGCTCCTCAACCTCTCGCTGAGGGGAGTGGGGCAAAGAGTGAGTGTGCTGGGTGAGTGAGGTCTGCGTAGCACAAACTGATGCCTGCATCCATTCGCTGTGAGATCACCATATGCTTCTTTTTAATTAACTATATCACACATGACATAGCAGTTAACCAGTCATATCATCATATACTTTGTTCTTAACAGCTGTATTACTTTGTTATTAACAGCTGTATGACACCCTGACGCCTCAATCCACCCTGAATAACAGCTGTACGACACCCATAGTTAACAGTTAACCTCTCAGATCATCATATACTTTGTTATTAACAGCTGTTTTACACCCTGACACCTCAGTCTGCCCTGACTTGGCAGTTTAACAGCTGTATGACAACCTGAGTTAACAGGGCAGCAGAATGATTACATTGTCCTTATATTGTTTAAATTAAATTCAAAAAGCTCGGACTAACTTCACTTCCACTATTCGCACATAAACAGAGTTTTTGTTTTTCAAAACTATTTACTTATGGTTCAGGAAATGCATCGCACACTGTAAATTGTATAAATACACAATAATACCATGTTTTGAACTAAAACAATTTACTGACTTACTTTTTGTTGTATCTTGCCGTGCAGGATGATCAGACGGCTCCTCTGAAAGTCACAGGCTTATTGCAAAACGAGCGTGCATGCGTATTAACTAAATGTTTGCTACCATAACATGTATGCTGAATGGACAGAACACCGGCAAAAAGAAAGAAAAAACTGACGTAATTAGTGTGTAGCTTTGTGTACAGTAGCTTCTCATCACAATAGATAATATTGCTGAGATATGAATGTTATGCCATATTGCATATCCTGATTCTATATCTAACATCTGACTGTCCTCACAGTCAGTAAACACCAGCAGACTCCACAATAGTGAAACATATAATCAACACTAAATAAATAAGCCTGTATTAACCTTGCATATCCTCTTATCCTCTTCTAGCCTAGCGTATGGCTAGAACCTTCAGTTTATTTCATAGATATACTTTTTATACTTTTTATACTACTATGTAAAAACTCAGGACAGTATTACACTTTTATTATTTCATTTTATGCTTATGTTCATTGGGTGTTTGGTGTTTCAGTGTTGGTGTAAATTTTCATACTTTTATACTATTATGAAAAACTCAGGACAGTGTTACACTTTTACTATTTTATGCTTATGTTTATTAAATGTTTTAGTGTTTAGTGTTTAGATGGTTACTGTAGCACCGAGGGACTGAGAGAAACGCAATTTCGGTCCTGTGTATGTCCTGTACATATTGCAGTTCTGACAATAAAGTTGACTTTGACTTTGACTTAATGTGTAATGTGTATCATTTTAGGTTAATCACAGTCGGTTCGGTCCTTGTCTGAAGATCCTCTAAAGCCGTGGGTGTCCTTGGAGAAGGATGGGACAGTAATGAGTGGTCACTGCACATTAAAGCAAGTATACGTCATGACACAAACATTCAAACTTGAAAATTACAGATAAAGGCAAATGATAATGATGTTTAGAGGGATTTTAACAATTAATTTTTTGTTGTTTTTCAGATGGGGATCTGAAAACAGCCAGCCAGACATATGAAGCCATAGCTGAACTGCAGCATCATGATCTGAGAGCTTGTGACTCCAGACTACACATCAACTGTAGCCGGCCAGGCCACTGAGCTTCTCTCGATGCTCTGCTCTCCCACAACTGCTGTCGCATTGGTGTTTTGGAAATAAAATGTCCACATTGTGCCAAAGATGCTGGAGTCCTCTGTGCCTCACTTAAAAAAAACATTTCTGAATTGACAACACAAACCGGTCCTATGAACTAAGCAGAGGTCACACAGGTACAAGCTCAGTTGTTTGTGACAGAGCAGAAGTACTGTGACTTCATGGTGTGTCTGGGTCAGATTACTTTATTAAGAGGATTGTGTCTGATGGTGAGTTCTTTACAGAAACAGTGAAAAATGTAGAAATGTTCTACAGGTCAGCATTTTTACCTGCGCTATTGGCCAAATTTTACTTTTAATTATTGTTACATGTTTTGGAGCAGTCAAACTAACACAGGATTAAACCCATGGTTAAGATTCCAGTGATGATATTTTAAGATTATATTTCATATATAACTGCAGATTTAGTAATACTGTATGTTTTTCTGTTTCTACAAATAACACCAGTTTTTCATATTTTTTTAAACTGTTTTAATTTTATTGACGTGTAACATTTACAGTATTCAAATAAAGTTGCTTTGATATTTTGATTGGAATTGATTGATTACATATTGTTAAGTTTATAATACAAATGTTTTAGAGTTTGGAATACACTTGTTGATCAACTAGGACAATGGAGGGGCTCTGATTTTTTAGTCCAGAGTACGGTAGTGTCATAGACATAATTTACAGGGGGGATGGGGGGGTTATAACCCCCCAATAATTTGATCCAGTCAATATAACCGCCCCAATAAAATGACATCATTTCATTATACATATCTTACATCAATAATTGATTTTCTTTATTCATTTAAATTTTTTAGTAAAATTGCTGCGTGTTTTTAAGCAAACTCCCTGAGGACTGACCCCCTCCCCTGCAAAAAACTTGGTATCACCCGTCCCACCGGCTACAGGTGGCCCGGCCCGAGTGCACTGAAGCATTGTCGGTGTGGATGTACTTTAGTTCAAAGAAATGAGAAGAGGACCCAAAAGCGGACAAGGACAACCAACAATTTTTCATTGTTGGTCAACTACACCCCCTTGTAAAAAGAGAAAACATCAAAATTAGGTAAATTAAATGATGATTTGTTTAGTCTATGATGCTATGTAATCAATGTAGCAGAGACAGTAGAGTAATTCTGGTGTAGGTGTTTTGCTAGCTCTGTTACTACTCCACCTAAACTGACCGAGTCAAAAGAAAAATAAAATAAACACAGATATTTAGTGGGAGTGGTGGCGCAGAGGTTAAGAAGGTGCGCTTGTGATCGGAAGGTCGCTGGTTCAAGCCCCGGTACCGACAACATCAAAGATGTGGGTGGGATAAGTGAAGCGGTCACACTTGTCTCCACCCTCATCTGCCCCACTCTGGGCCCTTGAGCAAGGCCCTTAACCCACACCATCTGCTCCCCCGGGAACCCTAGATATCAGCTTTCTGCTCCACACAGCGGGCTGTGGTTGCTCGGTGGTCTGTGGTTGTGTCAGGAAGGGCATCCGGCGTAAAAACGGCCAAATCTTCGTGCGACCAGTTCGCTGTGTCGACCCCTACGCAAGGAAAAAAGCCGAAAGAAGAAAAAAAAAAATTTGTGCACGCGCAGCACTGTAACCGCGCAAAAGATGTACAAGCAAAAGATCTGATTTGCAATTTGTCACGAGCTCATAAAAGTAGCTGCAAAGTCAACAGGAGCCTGATGCTCGTGTGCGCATTGATGGTGGAAGATTAGCGGCAAAACCTGAAGTTAGATTGATTTGCATCTTAAATAAAAAATGGTTGGTTCTTCAGTTCAGTCAAAATCAAAGCATTTAATCCTAAAAAAAAGCTAAACACATCAAAAGTTCATTTAGATCACCACATTCATCTCACTGCAGCTGCAAATCTTGAGGCCAGTTCTACATGTAGACAGAACAAGGTGTTGCTCAGTTAATCTGAAAAATATCCACTGGTGCCAGACATAGTAAATAAAAAAAGCTTGTACAGTTCAGTCAACTCTCAATGGCAAAAGAAGTGATGAGGTATTCCAAAGCCTTTTTGAGAAGGCATCTACAACTGTGAAGTCTTTGGACTTGGAACCTATAAAAATGCCATGAGTTCGACAACCACCCAAATGCTTCAGTCACTGGAGACTCAGGTAGTTTCAGTTCTAAAACCCCTATAGAACACTACAGAGTTGAGTTTTTTAAGGTACTTGACACTGTTCACACACAGTTCACAGAACGTTTCCAGCAGGGGGGGGGGTTCTTATCTTGCAGAAGCTGGAGAACACCTTGCTTTCTGGAAATGTTTACCCAGTGGTTCATGACTACCCAGAAATTAATGCCCAGCTGCTGGAAATCCAGCTACCCATGTTCAAACATAATTGCATGTAAAGTTCCTGTGGGGATGCTACAAACATTCTCAAAGGTTTGACAACAGAGGTGCAAGGCTTATTCACTGAAATTGAAACTTTGGTGAGGTTACTCCTTGTGGTACCAGTCTCGTCCACTGAAGCAGAGAGGAGCTTTAATAATAACAATAATAATAATAATTTGTCACATTTGTCATCTGTGTATGTTTCCCATACTTGACAGACGAAATTGGTCTCTGCATTTAACCCAACCACCACCAGGTGGTGCAGCGAGCAGCCGTAGTCAGCGCTCGGGGAGCTGGAGAATTAGGTGTGCACTCATAGACACCCCAAGGTGTGTAGTGGCCGGGGCGCGAACCCGCGTCCTTCGGGTCCCAAGTCAAAAGCCTTAGCCACTACACCATCTTGGCTCCTAGTGCTCTTAGACGATTAAAGACTTGGTTACGCTCAACTATGAAAGCTGCAGTTGATCTGGTGGATGTCCCTGAAGAGGAAAAAGTAAACTGCTATTTCTGCCCCAGACTATAAAATAAAACACAAAGAGGTAACAAAAAAAAAAAAAGTTAATAAGATTATGATTTTAAATAAAAAAGATTAATTAGATAATAATAATAATGATAAAATAACAATACCTCTTCTTGAACGGTTGTTATGAACTGGGTGAATCTCTCGGTCATCATCAGGGCAGGGCTTTAATCATTTCCAGGGCTTGTTGACACTATCAGTTTTAACTTTTTCATAAAGTTCTGAACTTTTTGGCTGAAGTGTTGACGTGTAGGTTGTTTAAATGCAGTTGCTGTTAGCGGTCTTTCTGCAACAATCTGCTTTTCTACGTTCACGTTCGAATGACGTTGTTTCAAATGCGTTAACGTTAGACGTGTTGCTTGTGCAGATCCAGTCTTGTGAAACAATGTCCACACACAGCTTTGGATGTGCGCTCGTCTTTTAACAAGAAAGCCATAACGTTCCCAAACAACGAGATACATGCTAGGTTGCTAATGATACGCATGTTACAAGATAATAGCGGCGTGCTGAAACGTGCCCAGGAAATTTAGTTCTGCGACACACTATTCTCTCATTAATAACATTTAACACCTTACCGTGGTGGAGGGTTTGAGTGTCCCAATGATCCTAGGAGCTATGCTATCAGGGGCTTCATTCCCCTAGTAGGGTCACCCAAGGCAGACAGGTCCTAGGTGAGGGACCAGACAAAGTGCAGCCCAAAGACCCCTATGATGAGTTCAATTAATGGAATCAATATTCCCTTGCCCGGACGCGGGTCACCGGGGCCCCACTCTGGAGCCAGGCCCGGAGGTGGGGCACGTTGGCGAGCGCCTGGTGGCCGGGCTTTTACCCATGGAGCTTGGCTGGGCACAGCCCGAAGAGGAGACGTGGGTCCCCCTTCCCATGGGCTCACCACCTATGGGAGGGGCCAAAGGGGTCGGGTGCAATGTGGGATGGGTGGTGGCCGAGGGCGGGGACCCTGGCGGTCTGATCCTCGGCTACAGAAGCTGGCCATTGGGACATGGAATGTCACCTCTCTGGTGGGGAAGGAGCCTGAGCTAGTGTGTGAGGCTGAGAGGTTCCGGCTAGAAATAGTCGGACTCACCTCAACACATGGCTCTGGCTCTGGAACCAGTTTCCTTGAGAGGGGTTGGTCACTCTTCCACTTTGGAGTTGCCCCTGGTGAGAGGCGCCAAGCAGGAGTGGGCATACTTGTTGCCCCCCATCTTGGTGCCTGTATGTTGGGGTTCACCCCGGTGAACGAGAGGGTAGTCTCCCTTCACCCACGTGTGGTGGGACGGGCTCTGACTGTTGTTTGTGCCTATGAGCCAAACGGTAGCGCAGATTACCCACCCTTTTTGGAGTCCTTGGAGGGGATATTGGAGGGTGCGCCTCCTGGGGACTCCCTTGTTCTACTGGGGGACTTCAACGCTCACGTGGGCAATGACAGTGAGACCTGGAGGGGTGTGGTTGGGAGGAACGGCCCCCCTGATCTGAACCCGAGTGGTGTTCTGTTGTTGGACTTCTGTGCTCGTCATGGATTGTCCATAACGAACACCATGTTCAGGCATAAGGGTGTACATATGTGCTCTTGGCACCAGGACACCCTAGGTCGCAGTTCGATGATCGACTTTGTTGTCGTCTCATCTGATCTGCGGCCGCATGTCCTGGACACTCGGGTGAAGAGAGGGGCGGAGCTGTCAACTGACCACTACCTGGTGGTGAGTTGGCTCCGATGGTGGGGGAGGATGCCGGTCAGACCTGGCAGACCCAAACGTATTGTGAGGGTCTGCTGGGAACGTCTGGCAGAGTCTCCCGTAAGACGGAGCTTTAACTCCCACCTCCGGGAGAGCTTTGAACACGTTCCGAGGGAGGCGGGGGACATTGAGTCCGAGTGGGCCATGTTCCGCGCCTCTATTGTCGAGGCAGCTTATCAGAGTTGTGGCCGCAAGGTTGTTGGTGCCTGTCGTGGTGGCAACCCTCGAACCCGGTGGTGGACACCGGCGGTGAGGGATGCTGTCAAGCTGAAGAAGGAGTCCTATTGGGCCTTTTTGGCCTGTGGGACCCCGGAAGCAGCAGATAGGTACCGACAGTCCAAGCGGCATGCGGCTCGGGTGGTTGCTGAGGCAAAAACTCGGGCGTGGGAGGAGTTCGGAGAGGCCATGGAGAATGACTTCCGTACGGCTTCGAGGCGATTCTGGTCCACCATCCGGCGTCTCAGGGGGGGAAAGCGGTACGCGACCAACACCATTTATGGTGGGGATGGCGTGCTGTTGACCTCAACTCGGGATGTTGTGAGTCGGTGGGCGGAATACTTCGAAGACCTCCTCAATCCTACTGGCACGTCTTCCACTGAGGAAGCGGAGCCTGGGGACTTTGGGTCGGGCTCTCCAATCTCTGGTGCTGAGGTCGCCGAGGTGGTTAAAAAGCTCTGCGGTGGCAGGGCTCCGGGGGTGGATGAGATTCGCCCTGAGTTCCTTAGGGCTCTGGATGTTGTGGGGTTGTGTTGGCTTACGCAACTCTGCAATATCGCGTGGACATCGGGGGCAGTTCCCTTGGATTGGCAGACTGGGATGGTGGTTCCCCTATTCAAAAAGGGGGAACGTAGAGTGTGTTCCAACTATAGGGGGATCACACTCTTAAGCCTCCCTGGTAAGGTCTATTCAGGGGTTCTGGAGAGGAGGGTCCATCGGATAGTCGAACCTCGGATTCAGGAGGAGCAGTGTGGTTTTTGTGCTGGTCGTGGAACACTGGACCAGCTCTACACCCTCAGCAGGGTCCTGGAGGGCGCGTGGGAGTTTGCCCAACCAGTTTACATGTGCTTTGTGGACTTGGAAAAGGCATTCGACTGCGTCCCTCTGGGGGTTCTGTGAGGGGTACTCCGGGAGTATGGGGTACCAGGCCCATTGATATGGGCTGTTAGTTCCCTGTACGACCGGTGTCAGAGCTTGGCCCGCATTGCCGGTAGTAAGTCAGGCTTGTTTCCAGTGAGAGTTGGACTCTGTCTCGCTGGAGCGGTTTGCAGCCGAGTGTGATACGGCTGGGATGAGGATCAGTTCCTCCAAATCCAAGGCCATGGTCTTGAGCCGGAAAAGGGTAGCATGCCCTCTCCGGGTCGGGGAGGAGGTCCTGCCCCAAGTGGAGGAGTTTAAGTATCTCGGGGTCTTGTTCACGAATGAGGGAAAACTGGAGCGTGAGATCGATAGGCGGATAGGTGCAGCGTCCGCAGTGAAGCGGGCGCTGTACCGGTCTGTCGTGGTGAAGAGAGAGCTGAGTCGAAAGGCAAAGCTCTCAATTTACCGATCAATCTACGTTCCCACCCTCATCTATGGTCATGAGCTTTGGGTTGTGACCGAAAGAACAAGATCTCGGATACAAGCGGCTGAAATGAGTTTTCTCCGCAGGGTGTCTGGACTCTCCCTTAGAGATAGGGTGAGAAGCTCAGTCATCCGGGATGGACTCAGAGTAGAGCTGCTGCTTCTCCACATCAAGAGGAGCCAGTTGAGGTGGCTCGGGCATCTGTTTAGGATGCCTCCTGGACGCCTCCCTGGTGAGGTGTTCCTGTCATGTCCCACCGGGAGGAGACCCAGGACACGCTGGGGGGACTATGTTTCTCGGCTGGCCTGGGAACGCCTTGGGATTCCCCCAGAGGAGCTGCTCCAAGTGGATGGGGAGAGGGAAGTCTGGGCCTCCCTACTTAGGTTGCTACCCCCACGACCCGACCCCGGATAAGCGGAAGAAAATGGATGGATGGATAGAAGTGAAAAAAATAACCGAAACGGTACACAGGTGGACCGAACAGACCATGCGTACCAAAAGGGTTCGGTAAACCCACTTGTACCGTTACATAACTAATATATATATATATATATATATATATATATATATATATATATATATATATATATATATATATATATATATATATATATATATATATATATATATATATATATATATATATGTGGAGTGGTGGCGCAGAGGTTAAGAAGGTGCGCTTGTGATCGGAAGATCGCCGGTTCAAGCCCCGGTACCGACAACATCAAAGATGTGGGTGGGATAAGTGAAGCGGTCACACCTGTCTCCACCCTCATCTGCCCCACTCTGGGCCCTTGAGCAAGGCCCTTAACCCACACCATCTGCTCCCCCGGGAACCCTAGATATCAGCTCTCTACTCCACACAGAGGGCTGTGGTTGCTCGGTGGTCTGTGGTTGTGTCAGGAAGGGCATCCGGCGTAAAAACAACTGCCAAATCTTCGTGCGACTAGATCGCTGTGGTGACCCCTAACGCAGGGAAAAGCCGAAAGAAGAAAAAATATATATATATATATATATATATATATATATATATATATATATATATATATATATATATATATATATATATATATATATATATATATATATATATATATATATATATATATATATATATTATATATATATATATATATATATATATATATATATATATATATATATATATATATATATATATATATATATATATATATATATATATATATATATATATATATATAT
>JBBPBX010023838.1:0-40194 GCA_038048925.1 Garcialebias charrua
TTTGGTCTGGATGTATAATAACAGGAGTTATCTTCTCTAGTCTTTTTGATAAGACTTTACAAATTATTTTAACATCTACATTAATAAGAGAAATTGGACGATAACTGGTAGGTAATACTGGGTCTTTGCCTGATTTTAATAAGAGACTAATGTTAGCTGAATTCATATGTGTTGGTAGCCTGCCATTTCCTTCTGACTCAAGTAGCACTCTATAGAATATCGGTTCCAGTATATCCCAGAATACTCTATAGAATTCCACTGGATATCCATCAGGACCTGGAGATTTCTTATTAGGCATGCTTTTAATTGCTTCATGGAGCTCATCGGATGTTAATGGTGAGTCTAGTTTTGATGACTGACTAATATCTAGTTTTGGAAGTGTTACTTTCTCCAAGAATTCATTAATATCCTCGTTAGATGGATTTATTTGTGGAGTGTATAGAGTTTTATAGAAATCTTTAAAAACATCGTTTATTTTTCCCTCATCATAAAATATATTTCCATTTTCATCTTTAATACCATATATAGATGTTTTTTCTTTGTTTAATTTGAGTTGATTAGCTAAAAAGTTCCCTGATTTATTACCGTATTCAAAATGATCTAATCTAAGTCTTTGTATCAAGAATTTATTTTTCTTATCAATATATTCATTTAGTTCTAATTTTAATCTGCGTAGCTTTTGCTGTGTTTCCTCACCTTGTAGACCTTCTAACAATTTAATGGATTTCTCTAATTCATCAATACGTTTATTTTCTTTTTTCTTTTTATTTGATGAATAGGATATTATTTTACCTCTCATGACTGTTTTCCCAGCCTCCCAAAGTGTACATGCTGAAGTTCCTGGCAAGTCATTAAACTCTAGATACGATGCCCATTCTTTTTTAAAATATTGTATAAATTCTTCTTCTTGTAGCAGTGATGTATTTAATCTCCAATTTATATTTTTTGTTGTTGTTTTTTTAAAATCTAAATTTACAGTAACTGGTGCATGATCGCTGACAGCAATAGGGTGTATCTTAGTGTCTGAAATGTTTGCCATCAATGAATTGCTTACTATGAAATAATCTAGACGAGAATATGAGTGATGCACATGTGAAAAGAAAGAATATTCTTTGCTATCAGGGTGAAAACAACGCCATGCATCGCAGAGCCCATAATCATTCATATACTGTTTAACTATATTTATAGATTGCCAACTGCGTTGAGTTCCCGCTGCATTCAGTCTGTCTAATTTGTCATCTAAACCAAAGTTGAGATCACCTCCCATCACCAGTGAGGAGTCCATGTGATTTGATAGGGTGGAAAAAAAATCATGAAAAAAAGCTGCGTCGTCTCCATTCGGTCCATATATGCTAACAATGCAATAATTTTGTCTAAATATTGATAACTTTAATATTATATATCTACCGTGCGGGTCTATAACCTGATCTAATACTGTGAAGTTAACATTTTTATTTATTAAAATTGCCACCCCTCTTTGTCTTGAATTATAACATGCTGAGAATACATTAGGAAACTCTGAAGATTTAAGCTCCTCCACAGTTGATGCCAATTTATGAATTTCTTGGAGTAATACAACATCTGCCTTTAATCTTTTAATCTGGTTAAAAATTCTATATTTTTTACGTTGGCTACCGGCTCCATTAATGTTCCATGTGACAAACCCTAAGGTACCCATACCTGTGCTAATGATAATATAGCTAAACCACACCCATTGTCACAAATACAAAAGATAGTAATATATCCAGACAAAAACATATTCCTTAAAGGTTAATTATATATTGAATCAGGGAAGTTTTCATTTATGAAGTAAATGTATGGATATATAAAGATGAATGTGAACCCCTGTGCTTGTGCTCTGACAATTGTTAATTTAGAAAAATATAGACAGGAAAACAAAGAGAGATGATATACATGAAAACATAACTCAGATAAGAAAAAATAAAAGAACCCTCCTACCACATCAAGTGCCATCACACCTTGTGTACCACCACGATCTGTGTGACCCCACCAACCGAGCTGTGCTGAAGAAAATAAATATAGCTGGTAAGTAATATTAATAAATACTATATTTAATAATATCAATTAATATTAGCAACCGAAATAATTCTTACCTTGATTATATGGCTAATACAGCCAAGGAGTAGCCTCTGGATCTCTAAACAGCTGACCGTTTATGTAGAGTTTATCCACCGAGATGTTAGCTCTTCTTCCTTCGCTAATATTTTTCTTTCTTATTGGGAATAAAATGCGCCGTCTATTCAGAATTTCTACAGGAAATTGATCGTTCATACTGAAATGTGTGTTACGAAGTTCCCTACCTCGGCTTTTAACCTGTTCTTTTTGCTTGAAATGTTCAAATTTAGCTATTATTGGCCGTGGCCTAGTAGTATTCTCAGGTTTTTTACCTCCCAGGCGGTGAACTCGATGAAAAGTGATCGATTTGACAGTGTCACTCGGCAACTTTAGCTGGTTCTGAATAAAGGCCCGGACCGAGGCCTCCGGATCCTCCTCCGTTTTCTCCGGAATTCCAGAAAAAACTAGATTTTCCCGCATGCTTCTAGCTTGGATATCTAACAATGACTCTTTCATTTTCTTATTATCCCCAGAAAGCTGCGTAATCTGGTCTGTTATTTGTCTCACGGTCCCCTTCAACTCCGTATTTTCTTTAGCTAGAGATGCTACCTGTTGTTGACTGAACTCGAGCGATTCTCTCAAACTCTGGAATTCTTTGTGTAACACCTCTACCAAAGCCAGCCGGGCGTCTAAGCTAGACAACTTCTTGTCTATTGATTCCAATATAGCCGTGAAGCCTGAATTGTCCGCGGACGTTTCTGTCGAGCTATCTGAGCTACCCTCTCGGTGTCGTTTAGCTAACGGGGCATTAGCTGACTCGCTAGCAGCGCCGGATGTACTGGATTTGCTCATGACTAGCTTTTCAAAATAATCGTCAACAAACAATTCTAGGCTCTTCAAAGTTTCCCCGTCCAGCTTTGTTCAGCGAAAAAATAAATCGTTATTAAATTTTAGTATCCCTTTTTTTATGACCTTACATTAATTATACAAATGTGTTTAAATAAATATGGACTTACCAATGATTTATAGTCATACTCACGCACAGGTTTAAAGTTTTCCTCAGCAGCAGCTCATAACACCTCCGCACCTCACAGAACCGGAACCTTTATAAATAAAATGGTATGGTATGGTATGGTATGTTCGTGCTGCTGTTTGAAGTAATGTTTTTGAGAGATAAAGAGCTACAGCCGCGTGCTGTTTGCACCGACAGTTTTACAGTTTTGGAGCAGGGCAGAGGAGAGAGACAGACACATCTCAGCTGTGCACCAACGAGCTTCATGCCACCAAAACATTTAGCCTCGTCACACCCGGGTGCTCACATAGCTGCTCAATACACAGCTCTCCTAGGGGGTGGGTCCTCATGACTCAACGAGACTACCGGTAAAAAAGGTCAAAATAAAAACTGACCAATGAAATGACCAAACAGGGGGATGTCCTCGTTCTCTCATCTCTCTCTCCCCTCCCTCATTGTGCTCCCACCTTCCTCCTGCACAGTGCGATCAATGACCTCCTGGTAGGCTACTGTATTGTTAGTTTTTTTTTTAAACCAGTCATGTTGCAGGCACTGTTTAAAAAAAAAAAACATTTCCTGTACATATTGTGCAAGTTACCGGTACGCATTTAATTAAATGTTTTTTTTTTAAGTCTTTCCATGTAACTATATCATGTTACAACGTGGACACCCGCTGCTTATATGCAAGTGTGGTCTATATATGTATAAAAAAAATACATTATTTAGTAGGCGCGGCTTATATTTGGGTGCGCTCAATAGTCTTGAAATGATGGTAACTGCAAAAAGATGACAAGCAAATTATACGGTCACCTTGCAGACAGATTTAGGAGAATATAAAAAGAGGAAGAACACATGAATTCACATGTAGGTACAGACAGTTTACTTTAACAACACCGTACTTTATTTTTTTAACACACATTTTATTATTTTATTAACCTTTACTTCACCAGGCAAATCTCACCGAGTTCACAGATCTCTTGCAAGTGAGGCCTGGGCCTGAAGTCAGCCTAACATACTGGTGTTTTATCACGATTTAAACTTTCACCCAATGACAGAATGCATGAACAAGAGACTTGACCATCCACTTAAAGAGGATGTAAGTAAATGATCTGGGGGTCTTTAACTTTTAACTTATGCAAGAACGGTGTTAAAACGTAAAAATTCTAGACATAAGTGCAGCTCTTAAAGAGTAGTGATTTAGACGAATAACAGACACATAGACATCTGCAACCTGCTAGAATTTGTGGTAAGAAAAAATGAGCAGATGCATTTTACAAAAGGTGCAGTCACCACAACAAAGCACTCTCAGCATACAATACAGTACTGTACGTGCAATTTCTCCACCCAGCATTGACAATACAGCACTACAACAGAAACACTACTTTTCAAATATACAAGAGAACAGATACTGTATAATGATGGAGTAGTGATCACAGTGAGGCATCTTGTCAGAGTGCAGTATGTCTGCAAACCCAGTTCTGTTTACACCTTATTTTAAAGGTTCTCAGAGTTCAGGCTTGTTCGTGGTTTCACTTATGTAGCCATTCTCATTACAGTATAGACAAAGGGAAACTGGGGGAGTTCAACCAAAAGCATGGAAACTTTAAACCAAAAAGAGGATGACGCCAGCAGAGTTCATCATAATGAAAAAAAGTTTTAAAAGTACAGGTAATACCAAAAGAGAAAAGTGTGGATGAAAAAAACTCAAGTCTGTAGTGGACAATGCCAACAAATTTTTACTGTTTTATTCCACCACAAACAAGCAATTTGTTCACACAATAGATGGAATACTGCATTCATTCAACCTTTATTTATACAAGTTAAGGCTCACCCATAGCTCTGCGTACGGCCATACGCGTGTCCGTGCGCGCGTACTGTGCGCAGGCAGTTCACCCGCACTGCTCAGCGTTCGTTCTTGCGTTTTCGCACCAAATTCTTGACGCCATTTGAGCAGCTGCTGCGCAGAGCGTTTACCTACGGGACTAATTGAGGTCGCTGATTGGCCATTTGCTGACACGCCTACTGAATTGATTGACAGGTCGGGTGGGGGAAAAAAGCGAGAGCTGGCAACTCCAGCTGCAGCGGTGTTCTGTGTTTATATGTTCATAAAAAGTTCTAAAAAACAAAAAAACAGGGAGCGCTGGTCCTGCAGCCCACACAACAGACCAGCCCACCAGGAAATCTGCAGCCATGTTGGACCCGAGTTTAATTCGCTCATCATGACAAATTCATTCATTTCCTCATCATTTCAGTCATGGCGTCAACGGAGGAGGAAGAGATCACTTGCCTTTTGGCAAAAAAACAAAAGAAAAGGCCAGATCAGGGATGAAGAAGGGGAATTTAATATATTTGTGTCGCATACAAAACAGTCCGGCGCTGGGCAGTTTATTGTGCGACAACGCGTTTGCGTTCGCAGTCGTAAAATTTGAGCTTGGCGCGTACATACGGGGATACACTTGTGCCTCTGCGTACGAACGGCGTAGAGCGGCGTACGTCCGAACGCAGAGCCTTCAGTCTCATTGAGCCACGAGAACTCATTTTCAAGAGACCCGTTTTAAACAAAGAACAGACGAGGCACAGACAACCATAGACAGTCATATATAAAGCATATAAAATGAAAAGTAAATTGAAGAAATTAAATAATTAACAAAAACAGCAAAAAATTAAACAAAAACAGCTAAGCGATGTAAAATACTATACATATAATACTGTACATTATAAAGTGGTGTAAAATCCTAAAAACAGGAACATGTCTGCATTGGTTTTTGCCATGAGCTCAACAGTTGTTTAAAGTCCCTTACAGCCAGTTATGAATGCGCACTGTGAAAGACAACGTCAAACATCTGCAGAGTGCTTGTAGGAGCGTTCATGTACCATATTTTCTGGACTATAGGTCGCAGTTTTTTGCCTAATTTGCATGCCCTGCGACCTATAGAGAGGTGAGACCGGTTTATGGATTTTTTCCCCATATTTTTAGACAAATTTTTGGCTCAGATATGACTGTTTTTCATTTTGGCAAAAAAAATGGTGCAGTACCACTTTTGTCCACTAGGGGGACACTTCCAGAGAGTACACCGACCGTTTCTAGCTCATGTGTCCGAAAAAAGCCTCCTCTGCTCGGACTGACTCTGTCGCTGCCCGGCCTCCTGCTCTGGAGGTAAGAACTACGAAACCACAGGACTGATTTTTACCAAACTTACAGAATGTAATTACTTGGTGGTCATTTACAAACTGTTAGCTGCAGGAGATGTTTAGAGCTAAAAAAAAAAATTGATCTTTTAGCATGTTGTTGTTAGCGGTAGCTACCTAAACGGATACTATTTAGATAAATAACTCATGATCCACAGGACAGATTTGTATCAACCTTACAGAACCTTGAACCTTACAGACCGTAATTACTTGGTGGTCATTTACAAACTGTGACCTCTATTCATTCAACCTTTTATTTATACAGGCTAGCCTCGTTGAGTCACGGGGACTCATTTACAAGAGGAACCTGTCTCACTCACACCAAACAACCATCCACTCTCACACCTAGGGTCAATTTAGAGTCACCAATCAGCCTAACAAGCATGTTTTTTGGTCTGTGAGTCATTTGAGCTAAAATTCGATTTATTTATCATTTATTTTCGCAGCGAGCGCACGTGA
This sequence comes from Garcialebias charrua, assembly GCA_038048925.1. Taxonomy (NCBI): domain Eukaryota; kingdom Metazoa; phylum Chordata; class Actinopteri; order Cyprinodontiformes; family Rivulidae; genus Garcialebias; species Garcialebias charrua. The sequence continues at coordinate 6,737 of JBBPBX010023838.1, forward strand.
CGGATTTGGAAGAAGTCAAAGCGAAACAAATTAAATCCAGCTGATTTGAACATTTCGTTAATTTATTAAGGAACGGTTAAGCTCAGGAACCCTTGTGCTATAATATCAGCTAAGAAATATATATTTTGAAAGTGTTTATTTTGCTACATTTTAAAGAAATAAAGCCGCCCCACCCATGCGTGTGCACATGGCTAAACTACTTTTTTTAATGCTGGTGAAGATTCTCAGTCGTCCAGGACATGATAAAAATCAAAAAGGCGTTCAATACAAGATCAACTGGACTTTATTTGTTGCAGAAGATGTTTCGACCTCTATCCAGAGGGCTTTTTCAATTCAATTGTTTCAGTGAATTGAAAAAGCCCTCTGGATAGAGGTCGAAACGTCTTCTGCAACAAATAAAGTCCAGTTGATCTTGTATTGAACGCCTTTTTGATTTTTACTTTTTCTAATCCAGCTGATTTGAACATTTTGTGAATTTATTAAAGACCGTGTAAAGTGAAATTAAATGTGTGTTTTTAGTTTGTCACATGGCATAAATATGTGTTATTAATCACCCATTTAAATCTGACTGATTAAAAACATTGTTTACCTTATAAAATTAAGTCTCAAAAATCATGAAAAAACATGATTTTGCCTTGCCCTGGAACGCTAGGGGCGTGTCAGTGCGTGGGCGTGGTTTCAGCGCATGCTGCGCTCGTGTCCAGCCCCTGCCCTGAGCTGACTGTGTGGAGACTGGAGAGGCAGGCAGCAGAGATCCAGTAAACCTGCTCTGTTTTTATCCGAGTTCTGTCTGTAACAGCAGCTACTTTTTCCAAGAGTTACGCTGTTTTTGTAAATAGTTTTTTTGTGTGTTTTTAATCTGGAATGAATAAAAAAAAAAAAAAAAAAAAAGAGTTGTACCATGCGGGATTTGAACCCGTGGGGTTTGGGACGGAAGGCAAGCGCCTTATCCATTGACCTATCCAAGCATTACAGATACTCGGTATAAAACCACGCGGTTTAAAAACATGTTATGATTTGTACGGGTGCCCTGACCATTGCGACATCCAGGGAGGATGCACGAACGAGGCATAATTGATTAGCTAGCTAACAATGAACAAAATATCTATGCTATTGCTATCTGCGATTCGCGAGTGAACGGCTCCACCGAGGCGAATTTATACGGCTGGAGCTGCAGGGGGTGGGGCTATACTAATGAGGACCGCGTGACGAAACGCGGTCACATTTAAAACACGCCTAAAAAATCCTGAAATAGAAATATGTTTATACACAGTTTGCTCTATAACTCCAAAATTAATTGAGCTACAATTTTGAGACTTTTTACTCATTTACAAGATTACAATTATGACATTTATAATGTTTATTGAAGAAAATGTTGAAATTCACTTTACACGGTCTTTAAGGAAAAGTTCAGCTAAGACACATCTTTACTATAATTTTCAGCAAACAATTGTTTTTACCATGTTAATCTTGTAAAGTCTTTCCATGCTCGCTCGCTTCTATGGCCGCCATTTTCAGCAGGGCAAATGAGGCACTGACACGTCGTGTAGCGGTGACGCATAACAGATGCGACCTAAATAAAGGTGCAATCTGTTTATGATTGTTCCAATTTATTCCCAATAATTAGACAAAGCAACCTATAGAAAGGTGCGATCTATCAGGCGGAAATTACGGTAAATAATGTCCGCCGTCGTCAACGGAGCGAAGGAAAGTAGGAGTTACAAGACGTTTTCTAGCATTCAGAGTTAGACAGGATCTATTTCTAAAAAAGAAACCCAGTTTAACTTTCAGTTTCCTGATCAAGCTGTCAACATGAGATTAAGGTATGACTCTTTTGAAGGGAGCCGGATCTCGGATCCATTAGTTTCAAACAGCTGTTTGGTTTTGAACAGTTTATGATGTCACTATTATGGACTATGCCTCTACAACACCTACCTGTTTGTGTGCGCTAAGAACATAGTCAGATATTTTGAATGTCTTGGAGATGTGAAGATATTATACTACTGCTATTAATAATAACAATTTTAATGGTTAGTAATAATAATATACTACAGTTTTTATTGTAACAGCAGCAATTAGTTAAATACCTTCAGACTGTTTTTTCAATAATTCATAAATGCTGATTACATCTTGAAGTACTCCCAAAATTTATTGTTCACGGTTCTGCAGATAACAAAAACATTTCATTTCCATCTGAACATCTGTTTCCACTGATTCCAGTAATCCTTGTTGACCTTTTTGCTGACCTGCATGCTCACTGATAAACTTTATCATTCCAGTCTTCTTCAGTCCCTTTTTGTTGACCTCATTTTTCCACTGTTAAAAGTGATGGCTACAGCTTGATAAATGAGATAATGATTACCGTACACACTGCAAGTAAAGCCTAAACAACTGCTAATTTATTATGTATACTCATACAGTACACATGTAAATACATGTACCGTACTCACGTGTGCTTGTTATTGACAGTGTTGTACACATCGTTTAGGTAATACTAAGTAATAGCGCTAATATTCTTAATTTCTCCAGGTGATGGTTAAACATAGCAATCGGCTACCAGATGTGAGGAGTCAGTAAACATCTGCCCCTTTGTATGCGTGTGTATATAATGGAACTATTCAGTTATTTTTTACAGCCATTTTAACAGGTTGAATTTGTTTGTCAGTCTGACTGGTTGCTCAGTACAGTTTAGGTTAATGTGACATTATTGCTTGAAGCTTGCATGTTAAATTTGCGTGACTTTGCGCTACAATATAATGGAGTGATGTAATCTGGTCTGTTAGACAAGCCGGTCGCAGGATTAAACAACAAAAAACTGATTTATTATTACTGAGGGAAGATCAATAACGAAAAACAGCAACTTTGCATTTAGTTAAAAAAATAATTAGTTAATCTCAAAGAGAATCACTAAACTGAGTACCTATTCATCATGTTTGAAAGAACGAGGGAGAGGTCTGTCACATTTATTGCCGCGTGCTTCATGTCAACGCAACAGAGTTCTTCTCCACACCTCTTTTGGTTCCACGATTCTCACTCCATTTCTGAAAACTCGCGTCTCTTGAAGGATGTGGTCAGTAACGAACACTCAAGAGACAAACTGGTCTTGGCGTACATTTCGTGGAAATGTTTTGTAAACGTGCTTGTTGACTCAATTCTAATCTTGCTGTTGTGTGTTCAAATATCTCTTGTTCCATTATGTTTATCTTTTGTTATATTTTTTCATTCAACCTTTATTTCAGAGTCAGAGTCAGAGAGTCTTTATTGTCATTTGCACCGCATGTGGTACATGTGATGAAAACGAGATTATGTACACGGGGTCCCAGTTACATCCAACAACAAATGAAAGAGAAAAACAGTAATAACATCTAGAATTAACTAAGAAAAACATCAACTAGTAATACACTAAGCTTAATATAGTGGGAATAAACAGCAGCACGAACATGAGTTTGTATGAGCAGATGGTCACAGATGAACACAGATGAACACAGCAACAAGAAAACAGATCAGCATCAGTATGATGTGATATTTTGCAGTGTTTATTTTTTATTTTATTTTTATTTATTCATGAGTCTAACAGCCTCAGGGTAGAAGCTGTTCCTCAGTCTAGTGGTTCTACACTTGATGCTCCTCAACCTCCGTCCTGAGGGGAGTGGGGCAAAGAGTGAGTGTGCTGGATGAGTGAGGTCTTTCATGATGCAGGTGGCTCTTTTCCTGCATCTGGAGGTGTAAATGTCTGTGATTGTGGGGAGACTGACTCCAACAGACTTCTGTGCAGCCTTCACCACTCTCTGCAGAGCTTTCCTCTCTTCAACTGTGCAGCCTCCATGCCACACGTTGATGCTGGAGCACAGGACACTCTCCACTGCACACCTGTAGAACGAGGTGAGAACTGGGCTGCTCAGACCAGCACGTCTCAGCCGTCTGAGGAAGTAGAGTCTCTGATGACCTTTCTTGATCAGGCTGGTGGTGTTGTTGCTCCAGCTGAGGTTATCATTCATGTGTACACCCAAGTATTTGTAGCTGGAGACCACTTCCACTGCAGACCCACCTATTTTCAGTGGGGCATGGGTGTGTTTGTTCCTTCTGAAGTCCACAATCATCTCCTTTGTCTTCTTCACATTCATGTGAAGATTATTCTCTTTGCACCAGCTCTCCAGGTGTTCCACCTCCTGTCTGTAGCTGGACTCATCATTGTTTGTGATGCATCCCACCACCGCTGTATCATCTGCAAACTTAACAATATGACAGCCTGGAAGTGTGGCTGTACAATCATATGTGAGCAGAGTGAACAGAAGGGGGCTCAGCACACATCCCTGAGGAGAGCCAGTGCTGAGGGTTATGGTGGAGGAGGAGAAGTTGTGGATCTTCACGGACTGTGGTCTGTCTGTTAAGAAGTCTAGTACCCAGTTACAAATAGAGGGGCTTAGTCCAAGTGTAGATAGTTTGTCTATCAGAGTTTGGGGGATCATGGTGTTGAAGGCAGATGTGAAGTCCACAAAGAGCAGACGCACGTATGAGTCCTTCTGATCCAGGTGGGTGAGAGCAGTGTGGACCACGGAAGAAATGGCGTCCTCTGTTGATCGGTTCTCACGGTATGCGTATTGATGAGGGTCCTCATTGATGTTGACGGTTGCCTTGATGTGGGACATGACCAGTTTCTCAAAACATTTAGCGACTATCGGGGTGAGGGCCACCGGTCTATAGTCATTCAGACCAGTCACTGTGGAGCTCTTTGGGACTGGGATGATGGTCGCGGTCTTCAGGCAGGTGGGAACTGACTCCAGTGCAAGTGAGGTGGTGAAGATGTCAGCCAGCACCTCACAGAGCTGGTCCGCACATTCCTTCAGAACTTTCCCTGGGATGTTGTCTGGTCCGGTTGCTTTATGAGGATTAATCTTTCTGAGACTGCCTCTCACTTCTGCTGCGGACACCCTGAGATGCTCTTCATCTGGTGATGAGGTGAGTCTGGTGCTAGCTGGTCTGTTTGGATCATCAAAACGTGCATAAAACTTATTGAGGGCATCAGGCAGAGATGGGTCCCTGGGGCATTGTTTGTTTTTGCCTTTGTAATCTGTTATGCATTTAATACCCTTCCACATGCTCCGTGGGTCTTGTGAGGTGAACTGTCCCTCGATCCTCTGTGCATACGTGGCCTTGGCCTTCTTAATGCCATCCTTCAGTTCATTCCTGCTCTTTCTCAGCTCCACTTTATCTCCTGACTTGAATGCAGTGTCCCTGGCTGCTAGTAAGGCGTGAACTTCTTTATTTAACCAGGGTTTCCGGTTCGGGTAGGATTTCACATATTTTTTTATAGATACATTTTCAGAGCATGTACTGATGTAACCCAGGACTGAGGAAGCGTACAGTTCCATGTCCACTGAACTTCCATCAGTGGCTGCTTCTCTGAAAACAGACCAGTTTGTCCTCTCAAAACAGTCTCTCAACATGGGGGAACTATCTTGGGGCCAGATTGTTATTTCTCTTTGTTCCGGCTTGGAACGCCTGAGTGGGGGGAGTTGTCTTGGGGCCAGGATCAGAGACTCGTGGTCGGAAGCTCCGAGCGGTGGGCGTGTCTTCGCCGTGTATGCAGTGGTGTAGTCTACATTTTTGTAGTGGGCATACTGTGCTTAGAAACCAAAGTACACTGGTTAGTAAAGTGTAACCGTCAATTTATTTTGATTTTAAGCATATTGAACAGTTCCAAATTTCTCTGATGCTTATATTTGAATAAATGAACAACAAACTTTGTACAACAGCTGGCTTTGTATTAAAAACATGTTATATAATTTATAAAACAGTATCAAAGAAAAGCACTGCACACCAATAGATTGTTACAGAAGTGTTTAACTGTCGTTTAACGTATCAATGACATGTACCTAATGGTATGTCATGTACCATTGGGCACTTTTAAGTGGGTATACTGAAATTCTTAAGTTTTTCTAGTGGGTATACTCCATATACCCGAGTATCACGTAGACTACACCACTGCGTGTATGCCCCCTTTACATTAGTGAAGACTTGGTCGAGCGTTTTATCTCCTCTCGTAGCTGTGAAGACGTTCTTATTGAAGGCTGGGAGGGAGACTTGAAGATCTACGTGATTGACGTCCCCGCAAACAATGAAAAGCCCCTCAGGATATTTACACTGCAGCGAGGTGAGTAAGTCATGAATTTCTCCCTGGGCGTCATTAGCATTAGCATCGGGTGCTATGTAAATAGCTGTTATTAAAATCACAGCATGGTCGCGCGGAAGATAATGCGGCCTACATCTAACTGTGATTAACTCGACGGCGGCTGAGCAAAGCCTTTTAATCACGGAACAGTTCGTGCACCAATCTTTGTGTACGTAAATACAGACACCGCCGCCTCGCGTTTTCCCTGTAGTCTCGGTGCACCGGTCTGTTCTGAAAAAGAGCCTATTATCCAGCTCGTAAACAGAGTCTGGAGTGTCCTCCGAGATCCATGTTTCCGTAAGACAAAGCACGGAGCATCTTCTCATCTCCTCCGACGTGGTTACTCTCAAACGAAGTAGATCCATCTTGTTGTCCAGCGAGCGCACGTTAGACAGAAAAAGAGCCGGCATCGGGGGTCTACCGGTTTTAGCGTCTGCCCGCAGTCTCGTCATAATTCCTGCACGGCAACCTCTCTTCTTTCCACGAGAGCACCGCTTCCTTTTCTTTCCTCTCGAGCGCATCTGTTTCCAGAAGGACGTTCTTAGCAGGTCCAATCTTCCGAGCTCTGATTTGAGTTCGTTGCTGATTTCAGCTGTGCCCTGTGGTAAATCCGCTCCGATTCTTAACAGTTCAGTTCGGCTGTAATTCACCCGCAAAAAACGCGTAGTCAGGTACAAAAACACTATTAAAATTACTAAAAAATTTCGTCAGGTTAATCTCATTGAGCCTCTAGGACACATTTACAAGAGCGATCTGCTACAAACTAAAGAATGATGACAACAGCAACAGTAGAAATTCCTTAAACAATCAACAATAGACAAACATAAGAGAGAAATACAGATTTTTTAAAACAAATTAAAACAATGTATCAAAGTAGCAGAACATTATAAGGTAATGTAGAAAATCAAAAACAGGAACATGTCTGCATTGGTTTTTGCCAGGTTTCCAACAGATTCTTAAAACCATTTAGAGAAGTCAAGGACGAGAGCTTCAGATCTTTTATTATATCTTTATATATCTTATATATTTTATTATATTATACATAAAAGAATGCACATGATGTGACACAATGACTGTGTGCAGGTGAAAAAGCAGCCCCACATCCTTTTTCTGCTGACTCTGGCCCTAAAAATAAAAACATGGCAGCCACCATAAACCGATTCCTGGCTTCAATTCCCAACAATAAGAAAAAGCAGTTTATGGTCTCACCACCCAATCTCACCAGTTACTTCATGCTTGACATGAAGACGGAAAGAAGGCGTCTCAGGCCTGGCTTGAAAGGAACCAATGACAGCTAGAAATTAGCCTTTCATTTTTTTTTTTAACAAAATCAAAAACATCCCTCCATCCATTTTCTGTACCGGCTTCTTACTTTTCAAGTTACGAGGGTCACTGGTGCCCATATCCAGAAGTCACTGTGTGAGAGGCGGGGGACACCCTAGACAGGTCTACAGTCCATCACAGGGACACGTGGAGACAAACAACCTTTCACTCTCTCACTCACACCTAGGGACAATTTAGAGTTACCAATCAGTGTAACATGCATGTTTTTGGTCTGTGGGAGGAAACTGGAGTACCTGGAGAAAACCCATGCACGCACGGACAGAACATGCAAACTCCACTTAGAAAGGCCCCCGGCCGGGATTTGATCCGGCAACCTTCTCACTGAGAGGCAGCAGTTCTACCAACTGTGCCACCGTGCTGCCCCCCCAAAAAATCTAAAACACAAGACTAATAAATTGTAATTTAATTGTAAATGCTCCCTGTCAAATCCAGAATTAAATTCAAAATCTTACTTCTAAGCTACAAAGCTCTCCACAACCTAGCTCCATCTTACATTACATATCTTATAGTTCCATATTTTCCCAACAGAGCACTTCAGTCTCGGACTGCAGGCTGTGGTTCCTAGAGTTTCCAAAAGCAGAATGGGAGGAAGATCTTTCAGTTCTCAGGCTCCTCTCTTGTGGAACCAACGTCCAGATTCTGTCTGTGAGTCTGACACATTGTCCAGTTTTAAAACTGGGATTAAGACTTTACTTTTTGATAAATCCTATAGGGTTGGTTTGTTATGTTGCCATAGGCTTAGACTACTAGAGGACACATTTCTAAATAAGAACAAAGTCTTTGGAGGTCTTTCAGTCTGGTTTCAAGCAGCTCCACAGCACAGAAACAGCTTTGGTTAAGGTTTGCAACGACATTCTGGTATCAAATGATTCTGGTCACTTTGTGGTACTTGTACTCCTTGACCTTACCGCTGCTTTTGATACCGTCGACCACAGTATCCTTATATCACGGCTCGAACACTGGGTCGGGATTACAGGTGCTGCATTAGACTGGTTCCGCTCATACCTCACTGACAAAAGTTTGTGTGTCAAGGTCGGGAACAATGTATCCACTTTAATGTCTCTTTCCTGCGGGGTCCCACAGGGCTTTATTCTTGGACCCCTTCTCTTCACGCTCTACATGCTCCCGCTGTGGTCCATCCTAAGGAAACATGGTATTTTGTTCCATTGTTACGCGATGATTGCCAGATCTACCTGCCACTGAAACCAGCTACTGTACTGTATTGCAGGCTCCCTCCACACTCTCCTAAAATGTCTGGACGACATTAAGACTTGGATGGCTTCAAACTTCCTAAGTTTTAATGATCAGAAGACTGAAGTCATCATCTTTAGCCCTATAGCTCAGCTGTCGCCTCTGACCATATAAACCTCAAACACTCTATGAAAAATCTTGTGATGGTTTTTGACTCTGACTTTAAGTTCGATAAACAAATCAGTTCCGTCCTGCAGAAAAGCTTCTTCCAACTGTGGCAGGTAGCTAAGCTCAAGCCAGTGTTGCCCAGACCCGACCTGGAGACACTAATCCATGCGTTCATCACAACCCACCTGGATTACTGCAACGCACTGTACGCTGGGATCAGCCAAGCGTCCTTCTCACGTCTCCAGCTTGTCCAAAATGCAGCAGCTCGGCTTTTAACCGGTACACGTAGGTCTGAGCACATTACACCTGTTCTCTCCTCCCTGCACTGGCTCCCCGTGCGAACTAGAGTCGACTTTAAAATCCTGTTGTTGACCTACAAATGCCTAAATGGCCTCGCTCCCCTCTACCTCTCGGAGATGCTGGAACCACATGTTCCCTCGCGGGCTCTGAGATCATCTGATCAGATGCTCTTGGAGGTTCCAAAAACACGACTGAAGCTCCGTGGAGATCGGGCGTTTTTCAGTCACCGGCCCCAAACTCTGGAACAACCTACCCCCCAATAGGCAGGCCTCCTCCCTTCACATGATCAAATCCCTGCTAAAAACCCATCTGTTCTTTCTGGCGTTTCATGCTGTGTGAGCTGACTTAATATATTTTGTCCTGTGTTTTCATTTTAATGCTGTTCTTATACATTTTTATTATATTTTTACTGCTGTTAATTTAATAGTTTTACCATTCTTGTGCGTTACGCTTTCTTTAATTTTTAAATCCGTTTTGTGTCGTTTGTAAAGCACTTTGATAACAGTTTATCTGTTTTAACTGTGCTCTAGAAATAAAGATGACTTGACTTGACATTGAACACATTTCTTAAAATAAACTGTTAAAATTGAATCGTTTTCATTTGATGCTATTTATATTTTAACATGTGCTTCTCAACCTGTCATTGGGTATCTGTTCCTCGTTCCTGTTACTCTCAAACCCAGCCGGTCGAAGCAGATGGCCGCTTGTCCTGAGCCTGGCTCTGCTAAAGGTTTCTTCCTCACGAGTGTTTTTCCTTTCCACTGTCGCCTTCATGCTTGCTCAAGATGAGTCTACAGTGAAGTTAAAACTCAAAGCAGTCTGCTCCTCAGATAATTAATGTTATTAACTTACTTTTTATGTGTATGAATTTTTCTGTTCAGTGAACTGATAACGTTTGTTGTGACTTGGCACTACTGTATTACATTTAAACAAACTGAATTGAAATTGACCAATATAATTTGTTTTTTGCCAAATATGAAATCAAGAACTATAGTACAGTCGCTTTAAAATTGTTGTATTTTGACCTAAACCATCAGATGTGCTGAGTGAGGTGCTCTTTCTTACAGAAACCTTTGTTTGGACTCAGAATGAGGTCGGGCTGCACCTTTACGCTAAAAAGACTGAACGGCACAAACAGATTTTTGATATCCGCTGTGGTTTACCGGTACTGTTGTTCCACTGTTCGCAAGTGACAAAAAAAAATCCACGTCTCCGGGTAGAGCACACAGGGACTTCACACCTCTGCGGGGGTTTCCCCACAAACCTCCACTCTGAGATAAACCTTCAGAGGAAACAAGCAGTGTTGTACACAAACGGCTCAACCACAGCAGAGGCAAACAAGATTATAGCGGACAATGCACATCCCCCAAGATCGCCATTTGAGTTGCTTCCTTCAGGGCGAAGGTACATCCTTTATTCTCAAGAAAACAAGCAATTAAATCATTAAACAATAAAACATAATCTCATACATTACTGAGCTCAAACTTCTTTGCCGTTAAATGATGGGTCGTGTTTGTATACGTTACGTAAATCCTGCTGACAATACTGCAAACCAATTTCCCTACGGGGACAAATAAAGTCAAAGTCAACTTTATTGTCAGATCTGCAATATGTACTGTACAGGACATACACAGGACCGAAATTGCGTTTCTCTCAAAAGCTAGCTGTCTATCCATATGATTAATCCAAAATCCAGATTTGTTTTGTGCAAAAGTTGCAAGCATTTGACTCTAGACAAGTTGCATTGCTGCACCTCCACCACATCTTTTTCAATGCGTTCCTAGGTGTATTTCACGTGTCATGTCTGTATTTGTAAGTGAATGAGCTGGGCTGAATCTGCAAACACCAGTTTGAATGTAAACCAGTCATTACGAGAGGAGCCACACCTATGCCTCCTTCTCCCTCCTCCACCCACTGAAAGAAGAGACTTCCTCTCCAGCCCACATGGAACAGAACAGCCAGAAACCACTGCAGTGTCAGGAAAGACATTCACTTCCAATTAAGACTCCCAATTCTAATTAAAAGCAGAATTCTGCTCATCTTTACCAGAACCCTTGAGCTGTAGGGTGTTTTTATTTATTTATGTGACATGCATCTAGTGGGGCTTTGCATAACTGCTTTAGTTTAAACCCCCACCAAAATGCCCGAAACGCCTGAAAGGAAAAAGCATAGCTAAATTGAATAAGATGCTGTTCTTGAACCCTTAGTGTGTACACACAAAGGCTTGGTCTCTGTAATATTCTGAATGGATTATCTCCATTTCATTTCAATCTGGTCTCTGTAATATTCTGATTGGATTATCTCCATTTCATTTCAATCTGTACAGTTTATTTTCAGTTCAACCCAACACGAGCAGTATTTTTAGCTGAACAAACAAAAACCAAAAAAAAAAAAAAGGGAAAACCATACAGGTGACCTTTTTGAACTCATCCACTTAAAATGAGGTGAATTCAATCTGATCAATCTGTGCTGCATTGTTTGGGGGGGTATTTACCAGAGGCTTCCAAGAAAAGGAAGACACTGGAGTAAAACGTCTTATCTTGGGGGAGATAACGCATTCTTTTGCAGAAAGTAGAGTGCCTGGAAGCAGAACGGATTACTCAAAAGGAGGCCTGGGTGGTCAGATGTTGCCTTCAGGCGCCACTGATACGACCTTTACAAAGTCTTCCCACTTTTCACACCAAAAACTAACAATTCCACGACAATAAACACATCTGCACAGAAGGAATAGAAACCCACCTTTCGTTTGATGTCTGAACTTGTCCGTCAAGTTTTTCCAGAACGGATCGCGTCGTTAGTTTCTGTCTCCAGAGATCACCTGCGCGCCTCGAACAAAAACAAGAAAACAACCAAACGGGTTGTTCTCCCTCCACACACAGGGTGCTGGTGGTGGAAGAGGCTCACTCCAAGCCTCTCTTTATTTCTTTCTCTGCGCCCCAGAAAGTTGAGCAGCTCGGTGGATCTTCAGCCTCGGTCACCTGCTCTCTGGCGCTCGGCCTCTTACTTCCGGTACTTTGAAGTTACCTGCGCGCGGAGCTCCGCCGAGGCGCAGAAAGGGCGCGGCACCAAGTCGCGCACAACACCGGCTGGTTGTGAGCGGAGCAGCCTGCAGCTCTATGTGCAGCTCTATGTGCAGCTCTGCCAACCTGAGAGCTCTGGACCCGCCTGCACTGACCCCCCGTGTGGACTTCTGAGAGGAGGAGCTACAAACTCAATGCAATTTATGTAAATATAACGACAGTAGGAGGGGAATTATGATCCAAATTAGCCAAGGAAGTAGAGACATTATATATTAACATTACTGTTTTTAGGACTAAAAAAAAATATTATTCCTTAGTACAGTTTTTTCCCCCCAGCATGCTCCTCTTTCCCTTATTGAATTTATAGAGTTCACTGCTCTACACTCAAAGAAATGAATCGTTGACTTAACATGTATTTTTTCTTTTCAACATAATTGTATTTTGTTAGTTAAAAGCAAAATAATAATAATAATAATAATAATAATAATTAATTCAATTTATAACGCACTTTTCATTACTGAAAATCTCAAAGTGCTACACATATACTGAATGCTACACACATTCATAAACCGGTGGCGGCAGACTACCATGCAAGGTGCTTTCCAGTCCTACCGGGAGCAACTCAGGGTTAAGTGTCTTGCCCAAGGACACAACGACACATGGTGCGGGTCCCGGGAGTCGAACCGCCAACTTTCCGATCGGGAGACAACTGCCCTTACCACTACGCCAAAAAAAAGATATACCGTAGGCGTAGTAATCTGACTTTACATATGCAGCTAGGACCATGTTAAAATAAATTGCATTGTAAAAAAAAAACCATAAAATTACGAGAATAAAGTCTAAAGAATAAATACTTTTTTTTTTTTTTTTTTTACAGCTGTCGTTTCGGGTTCGGGTTAGAAATGACAACTCTACATGTAAATCAATCCAGTAGGCGTGTCAGCAAATGACCACTTTATCAAAATGCTTTTGATAAATTTTAATTCAACAAAAAAGAAAAAATTCATGTTAAGTGAACTAAATTCAAGTTTGTCAACAGGTTCCACACAAATGAATTAAGTAGGTCTAATGTCATTTTGTTATCTTCTTTATTTAACACCAGAGATCTTAAACACAACATTATTTTAACAAACAGTCACAAGAACATTGCCAAATAAACTTTTACTCTCAAATGTCTCATATTTGGACAAGCAAGGTCAAACACAATCTGAAAGGACAATTCATGTTTTTCATATGGCCTTTCAGATTGTATTTCAGAGTCAGAGTCGGAGAGTCTTTATTGTCATTTGCACCGCATGTGGTGCATGTGATGAAAACGAGATTATGTACACAGGGTCCCAGTTACATCCAACAACAAATGCAAGAGAAAAACAGTAATAACATCTAGGATTAACTAAGAAAAACATCAACTAGTAATACACTAAGCCCTAATGTAGAAAAACATCATTATAAACAGCAGCACGAACACGAGTCTGTATGAGCAGATGGTCACAGATGAACACAGCAACAAGAAACCAGATCAGCATCAGCATGATGTGATATTTTGCAGTGTTTATTCATATTGATTATTTATTCATGAGTCTAACAGCCTCAGGGTAGAAGCTGTTCCTCAGTCTAGTGGTTCTACATTTAATGCTCCTCAACCTCCGTCCTGAGGGGAGTGGGGCAAAGAGTGAGTGTGCTGGGTGAGTGGGGTCTTTCATGATGCAAGTGGCTCTTTTCCTGCATCTGGAGGTGTAAATGTCTGTGATGGTGGGGAGACTGACTCCAACAGACTTCTGTGCAGCCTTCACCACTCTCTGTAGAGCTTTCCTCTCTGCAACTGTGCAGCCTCCATGCCACACATTGATGCTGGAGCACAGGATGCTCTCCACTGCACACCTGTAGAAGGAGGTGAGAACTGGGCTGCTCAGACCAGCTCGTCTCAGCCGTCTGAGGAAGTAGAGTCTCTGATGACCTTTCTTGATCAGGCTGGTGGTGTTGTTGCTCCAGCTGAGGTTATCATTCATGTGTACACCCAAGTATTTGTAGCTGGAGACCACTTCCACTGCAGATCCACTTATGTTCAGTGGGGTGTGGGTGTGTTTGTTCCTTCTGAAGTCCACAATCATCTCCTTTGTCTTCTTCACATTCATGTGAAGGTTATTCTCTTTGCACCAGCTCTCCAGGTGTTCCACCTCCTGCCTGTAGCTGGACTCATCATTGTTTGTGATGCATCCCACCACCGCTGTATCATCTGCAAACTTAACAATATGACAGCCTGGATGTGTGGCTGTACAATCATATGTGAGCAGAGTGAACAGGAGAGGGCTCAACACACATCCTTGAGGAGAGCCAGTGCTGAGGGTAATGGTGGAGGAGGAGAAGTTGTGGATCTTCACGGACTGTGGTCTGTTTGTTACGAAGTCTGATGCCACGTCCTGACCAAACAGCTTTTCAACGGCAAAAAGGCTTGTCCCGCACGCAAGTGGACGCACTGGACCCAGTGGTGTCCTGACCAGAAACGCGAAGCTGCGGCGGTGTGGCGGCGGGGTGTGTGGGAGGAGCTTACCGGTATACCGAGTCCTCACTGCACTCCGCCAGGCGAGGAGCTTTTTATCTCTGCCTCTGTAGAGCAGACTTGACTGGTCGTGAAGGACTTGTCGCGAACACACAGCTACAATGAGTTTCTCTTCCATAGTACACGACCTCGCGGGTCTTTTCTGTGTCCCACAAACAATACGTCACATAGTTGCGCAATACCCCCGTCCCCTCGTTTCCGCGTCACATAGGGACTCTCCCTCTCTCTTCTCCCCCCGACTCTCCCTGATCAGGGAGAGTTGAACGGCGTTTGAACGTTTGAACGGCAAAAACTTCAGCAATGATTAACGCGTGCTTGGAGGCTGAAGCGGGTTCACGTGCACGGAAAACACTTTCCAGCACGCTCAACACGCACATGACGTGACGCCCGACGCCAAGACGCGGCTGGAGGCGCGTCCCCCATTGACTTTGCATGTAAACTGGACGCTCCTGCAGTTGAAAACGTGTTTGGTCAGGATGTGGCATGAGACCCAGTTACAAATGGAGGGGCTTAGTCCAAGTGTGGATAGTTTGTCTATCAGAGTTTGGGGGATCATGGTGTTGAAGGCAGATGTAAAGTCCACAAAGAGCATACGGACGTATGAGTCCTTCTGATCCAGGTGGGTGAGAGCAGTGTGGACCACAGAGGAGATGGCGTCCTCTGTTGATCGGTTCTCGCGGTATGCATATTGATGAGGGTCCTCGTTGATGTTGACGGTTGTCTTGATGTGGGACATGACCAGTTTCTCAAAACATTTTGCGACTATCGGAGTGAGAGCCACCGGTCTATAGTCATTCAGACCAGTCACTGTGGTCGGTATTTCTCTGACCATGAAACATTACTCTGCAAGACATAGGAAAACAACCATACAGGTTACAGTGTTTTCTGATAAACACCTGCTAAGATGAAATTTACTCTCAGTGTACCATAGTCATTTAATGTAAACTCAAATATAATTAAAAAATGGTCAGACAGGACTTTGAGGAAATATTATTAAGTTATTAATCTCGATGCCATAAGTCAGAACCAGATGAAGAGTGTGATGATGAGAATGAGTATGTTAAGACATTTTGGGTAAAACCAGTTGACTCTATTAATTTTTTAAAGGCTATGCTTGAGCTATCACTTTCTCCATACATGAATATTGAAATCACCCATTATTATGACTTTATCAGTAAGTCAGTTAAGGATTCAGACAAAAACTGAGCATAGGAGCGTGGTGGACAATATATAACAACTAGTGAGAGTGGACTTTCCGTTTTCCATTTTGGATGGGGAAGACTTAGAGACAGTGACTCAAAAGTATTATAACTAATAATTGGTTTAGTATTATTAATAGTCGCAACTGAAAAGTAAAAGCTACCCCTCCGCCTCGACCTGTTGTTTTAGGAACAGGAAATTTTAAATAGTTAGATGGAGTGGATTCATTTATACTAACAAAATCCTCCTGTTGTAGCCAGGTTACTGTCAGACAGAATAAATCTGTATAATGATCAGTTATCAGGTCATTAACTAACAGGGATTTAAAGGAAAGAGGTCTTTAATACATTTAATGATTTTATTATTTTTGGTTCTGCTGGAGGTTTCGTCCTCGTGAGGGAGTTTTTCCTTTCCACTATGTGCTTGCTTAGGATGAAAGACTGTGATGAAGTGAAATATCAAAGCAATCTGTTGGCTCCAGTTAAATAATGTTATTAACTGATATGCATATGACTTTTTCTGCACAGTGCCCTGAGACGACTTCTGTTTTGATTTGGCATTAAACAAACTGAATTAAATTTTCCTTTTATTTTTGTTGCATAATTTGTTTTAATGGCTCATTTCTCCATTATTATACTCTGGGGCAGTTATTCTCAACTGGTGGGTCGTGGTCCAAAACTAGGTCTTGACCCTGTTTTCACAGGGTCACAGGACTTTGCCTGTGCAAAACAATTGCTTTAAAAAAATAAAATCAGTGTTCTCATTGTTGTGTCAGCCTTATAGTTAGTTAGTGGTTTAAAAGTGACTAAAATATTTGACCCATGCTGACAAAATTAGTCACAATTAAAGTTTTTTTCTTCTTCTTTCAATTGAGTTTATATTTTTGAAATGCTCAATCTCAAAAGCTTTAAAATGATAGGTACTTTGTTGAAATTTGGTGAATTATCGCCTGACTAGCAAATTCCACCCAGAAAAGTAACCGGCCAGGATTCGATCCAGCAACCTTCTCGCTGAGAGGCAACAGCAACTGAGGCACAGCATCATACTGTAAAATAAAGTTTAAATGTATAAAAATCTGGACATTTGCGAGAAAAACATTTCTGTAGGCAGACCTAGCTGTGTTTTAATTAGATTACAATGACGTGTGTTTCCATTGAAAGACACTTAAAGGTTTTTTCCCCCCTACCATTCAGTTTTACATAATGTGGTGTTTATGACAGCATTTAACAAAAAATTGTTTTCATTTTGTGGGCTTATTTTGTGCAAAGAAAAAAGTATTCCCCATGTGGAAATGTTAAAACATAGCTTTTCTTTATTTATTTTTTCTTTCACCATTGCAACAACGTTGTACGTCATCCACCATCACAATGCTGTTTCTTCCAGTGACGTTAGTGAAAAGTGCACACCAAACAAAAGCTCAGGAGGACTCACAGGATCATACTATCTGGTGGGCAGCAAATTTATAGGAGAGAACATCCCACCCCCTCCTGATTACTTCATATGCTAACATGAATGGCTTATCTGAGCGGTCCAGGATAAGAAGCCAGAATTGATTTAGATCACTCTAAAAACTTAAAAGAAGATATCAAGAGAAAAACAGAGTGAATACAATGTTTAAGGAGTCAAGCCTTTATCTGGGTAACTCAGCCATAAAAGCTTTGTGGGATAGCTTACTGGTATTTTTATTTTTTTTTGTAAGAACTACGTGGATAATGGTGAATCAGGAAGAAAAAAAATCCAAGACAGAAGTGGTCTTGGCAGTCCAATCCACAGAATTTTAATTCCAACCAGGGGCAATTCTAGAATCTGACATTATGGGGTGCTTAGCCCCCAGTGCTGACAATGGCTCTTGGTTTGAACAACGTGGTGGCCATTGGTGTCAGAAGCATTTATAATATGGGGGGACCACTGCTGCGAAGCAGATGCCATTTCCTGCATTCTGGTATATTTTAACAGGTTAAACATATGTTTACCTACCAGTACCTTGATTCACTTTAGAGTTAATGACACAACAAGTAGCACTAAGCTAGCGGCGCGCAACACAGATGCACTAGCTAAAAAGCTACAGATAGCGCTCTGCTTTACATTACACAACCTAATAAAAGTTTTGTACAAAATCAGTTTAGTGTTGATCATACACTGATCATAACAAACAAATATTAAACTTATGCAACCAGAAGTTGCAACATATCTATATCTACTGTACATTCAAAACACACAAAACTATGCACAACTAGCTTTAAGCATTAACCTTTAACCATTAAGCATAACTACAGTTACACTGTTGTATTCAGCTGCT
Source organism: Garcialebias charrua (assembly GCA_038048925.1). NCBI lineage: Eukaryota > Metazoa > Chordata > Actinopteri > Cyprinodontiformes > Rivulidae > Garcialebias > Garcialebias charrua. The sequence continues at coordinate 24,991 of JBBPBX010023838.1, forward strand.
CATGAGGTCGGCCGCAGGGCTTTATCATCTTTTACGTTTTTCCAGACTCAGTTTAGGATTTGGAAATGGAATAAACTGTATTCCACCCTCTAAAGCAGGATATTCAACTAAACTGCGCAGAGGGGCAATAATAATAATAATAATCATTTTATTTAAAAGCGGCGCCTTTCAGGACACCCAAGGACACTTAACAAACCAATACAGTACAGTGAAAACATTATCAGTGACAAATTGAAATATAAAATACATAAAGATTATAAAATGCAAAATAATAAAAATACATTTAGTAAAGTTAATGATAAGCTAGTCTAAAGAGATGTGTTTTCAGGGCTGTCTTGAACAGAGAAAGGGAGGTGGTGTTTCGAAGGTCTGGCGGTAGAGCGTTCCAGAGGTGAGGGGCAGAGCAGGTGAAGGCCCTGCTCCCCATGGTGGAGAGGCGGGCAGAGGGTACATGGAGATGTAGCGAAGAGGAGGATCTGAGAGAGCGTGATGGGATGGAGATTTGTAGGAGGTCAGATAGATAAGGAGGGGCAAGGTTGTGGATAGATTTGAACGTGAGAAGTAGAATTTTGAAGATGATGCGTGATTTAACCGGGAGCCAGTGGAGCTGCTGCAGGACAGGAGTGATGTGGTTATAGTAGGAGGTTTGAGTGATGACACGGGCAGCTGAGTTCTGGACCATCTGTAACTTGTGGAGAGATTTGTTGGGGAGGCCGTAGAGAAGGGAGTTGCAGTAATCGATACGGGAAGTCACAAGACTGTGCACCAGGATGGCTGTGGAGCGGGGTGTGAGAGAAGGACGGAGACGGTTAATATTACGGAGGTGGAAATAGGCAGACCGAGTAATATTGTTGATGTGTGAAGTGAAGGAGAGAGTGGTGTCGAGGATGACACCGAGACTCTTGACCTGAGGGGAGGGGGATAGCAGAGAGTTGTTAAGGGGGACGAGAAGATGTTCTGATTTTGAAATAGAGTTTTTGGTACCAACAAGAATGATTTCTGTTTTGTTGCTGTTTAGTTGAAGGAAATTGTTAGAAAACCAGTGATTTAGCTCATTGAGACAGTCGGTGAGGATGGAGGGTGGGTGGGTGGAGTTTGGTTTTGATGACAAGTAGAGCTGTGTGTCATCAGCATAACAGTGGAAATGGACGCCGTATTTGCGGAAGATGTGACCTAGAGGAAGGAGGTAAATGATGAAGAGGAGGGGTCCGAGGACAGAGCCTTGGGGGACACCCATGGAGACAGGGGAAGACTGGGAACGGAAGGATTTAAGCTGAATGAATTGAGTGCGGTCAGAGAGATAGGAGTTGAACCAGTCTAACGGGGTACCTGAGATGCCAATGGAGGTTAGTCTGTTGAGGAGGATAGAATGACAGATGGTGTCGAAGGCAGAGCTTAAATCAAGAAGAATGAGGATGGACAGAAGACCAGAGTCAGCAGCAAGAAGGTCGTTAGTAATTTTTACTAGAGCTGTTTCGGTGCTATGGTGGGGGCGAAAACCAGATTGAAACTCTTCATAAATGTTATTGTTGGACAGGTGAGAGTGAAGTTGACTAGCAACAGTTTTTTCAAGAATCTTGGAGATGAAGGGCAGATTGGAGATTGGACGAAGATTATTGAAGTTGGTGGAGTCAAGACCTGGGGCCTCATGTACAAAGACTTGCGCGGACTTCTTACTGAAACGTGACGTACGGTCAAATCCAGAAAACGGCGTACGCACAAAAAATGCCAGATGTATCAAACTGTGCGTACGCCAGAATCCACGCACATTGCTTTTGTACATCACAATCAACGTGAAATTGAGCGCACATGAGAGAGTGGCCGACTCTGCCTTTGACACGCCTCCATATAAATATGCAAATTCATTTAAATATGCCCTGCACCAGAGGAATGTCGTCTTTGCTCTATTGCAAATCATGTCGAAACGTGGAAAAAAGAGGAACTTCACGGACTGTGAACTGGAGACACTTCTGAGTGAGGTAGAGGCACGGAAAAAAGTTTTGTTTGGCACGCTGCAGAGGCGTAGCCAGAATTTTATGAGGGACGGTTCGTTTAAAATAAATCTGGACCTTTTCAGACAAGCATGCCTCGATAGCTCAGTGAGAAGAGCGTTGGCTCGCCGTTCCGAACATTATGGGTTCAATTCCCACATGGGACAATGATTTTATTTTATGTTATTCATTCCAGATTAAAAAAACACAAGAAAACTATTTAAAAAACAACAAGAAATAAAGCAATACATGAAATTAAAGGAAGCAGAAGAAGAAAATAATCTTATATCTGCCCCTTCTCAAACTATTTTTTTTTCTTTCAAACAATCAATTCAAACAACTAATTTTACGTTTGTCTTTTATTGGATTAAAAAAGGAGTTAATATGCCTGTTAACACATTCTACTTTTTTTATCCAATAAAAGAGTGTTTGAAAAAAAAAATAGTTTGAGAAGGGGCAGATATAATAAGATTATTTTCTTCTTCTGCTTCCTTTCATTTCATGTATTGTTTTATTTCTTGTTGTTTTGTAAATAGTTTTCTTGTGTTTTTTAAATCTGGAATGAATAAATAATCTAAAAAAAAAGTTATACCTTGTGGGAATCGAACCCAAGAGGTCTAGATAAGGTTAGGAGCAGCTAACGGCGCAATGCGTTCCCAGTGAGCCACCAGGACGTGTGGATATTTTGAGCTCCACATTTATTATAAACAAACCGCCCCTCATAGAATGACTAGTTGGGACTTCATAGGCAAAGTGGGCGGTTCGTTCGAACCCAGCGAACCAGCCCTGGATACACGCATGCGGTGTGAACAATAATGATTTTCACATCATGAACAGTTTCTCAGAATCACCTCTAAGTGTCGCCAATGGAACCAAAACCACAGAAATGTGCGTACGCCAGCCCTGGAGTTGGCGTGGGGCTGCGCACATTTCCACGTTCAATTCTGTTTTGATACATACAGAGTTTTGCGTGGAAAATGGCGTACACAAAGTTTTTGTGCGTACACACCATTGATACATGAGGCCCCTGGTTTCTTGATGATGGGGTGATGGCAGCAGATTTGAAAGCTGTGGGAACAATGCCAGAGGTTAGGGAGGAGTGGATGATATTAGTGATGATAGGAAGCAGAGACGGGAGACAGGATTTAACAAGAACTGTGGGAAATGGGTCAAGTTGACAGGATGAGGACTTGGACTTGCTGATAATGTCAGCAATGTCATCAGCAGAGGGGAGGGAGAAGACAGAGAAAGGGAGGGAGGGGGGAGTTCAACAAGGATGCTGGGGGCAGTATTTGGTCCAAGGTGTTTATGAATTGAAATAATCTTTTCATTGAAATATGACATCAGGGAGTTGCAAAATTCTGTGGAAACCATGTGAGAGGGTAGAGAGTTAGGAGATGAGACAGAACGGTGAAGGAGAGAGAACAATGTCTTTGAATTGCCAACATTGGAACTTATGATGTCTGAGAAGCAGCTGGATTTGGCTTGAGAAATACTGTTCTTGTAGTGGATAATAAAGTTCTTTGTGAATTGTGAGATTGGATTTTTTATAGAGACGCTCTAGCCGCCAACCTTTGGTTTTCAGGGAACGGAGTGCTGGAGTGAACCAGGGTGCAGAGCTGGAGAAGGAAACAGTCCGGGTTTTCAAATGAGCAACAGAGTTAAGGATGTTGGTGAGGCTGGTGTTGTATAATGTGACAAGATCATCTGGGTTGGAGGAGTTGAAGGTGGAGAAGGTATTATTAATATGAGATAAGAGTGTCATGGTTGATATTCTTGATATTACGGAAGGAAAGAGTGCGTTGAGGTTTTGCTGAGGAAAATTTAAATTTTACATTGAATGAAATCATCAGGTGATCAGTAAATGGAAGTTCATCAGAAGAACAGTTAAGAGGAGAAAGTCCAGAGCAGCAGAGTAAATCCAAAGTGTACCCCTTTATGTGCGTTAGAAAGTTGATGAGTTGTTGAAAGCCACAGCTGTCCAGGCACGATGTGAAGTCTCTGGTGAGGTGGTTGTTTTCTTCATCCATATGTAAGTTGAAATCGCCCAGCAGGATAATGTTGGGTGAAAGAGCTGTTAGATGGGCCATTAGAACAGCAAACTCATTCATGAAGGAGTTGTTTACTTTTGGCGGGCGGTAGATAGTGGCCACAACGGTTTTGTGGTTGGACCTGAGAGCAGACACACAGTGTGTTCGAAGGAGGAGGAGTGCGAACCGGAGTGACCTTCCAGTTCTCGAGGTGAATTATTGCGAGACCTCCTCCATGACGTCCCGAGTTGCGGGCCTTGGCGATGTAAACAAACCCTGGTGGTGTAGACTCATTCAGATGAAAAAAGTATTTTTGTTGTTGCCACGTTTCTGTTAAACAGATGAAATCCAGTTTACGGTCAGATATTTGATCGTGAATAAGCTGACCTTTGCCCGTGAGGGAGCGAATGTTCAGAAGTCCAAACTTTACAGAGGAGGCGGAAGTAGAGCGTTAGCTGACCGAGCTAGATTGGCTAACGTGCTGCTACTTTTAGTGGACCGAGCATTGCGGTGTGAAGAATGGCGAGAGTCAGACCAGATGGAGTTCATGGGATTAGCCTGGTCAGCGTTGAGTTGACGGCGCGAACCCCGGTGAATGTATCTCCGATGAGGATGGAAGGCAATTTCCTGAAGAGGGAGTACAGGCGGGACGGCCGGTAGAAAGCGAAGACGAAGGAGCTCAACGACTGAATAATGGAGGAGGCCTGACGCTGGGTGGTGGTGGATGATCAGAAGGAGAGTCCAAATGAGAGCAGGCAGCAGGTAAATCCAAGTAAAATCCATGTTTGATGATGAGTAGAATTGCCCAGGCAAGGATCGGTGAAAAAAACAGCAGAAAGTACTGAATAAAAACAAAAACAAGAAAAAAGTACAACGAGCAGCAGCAGCCCGGTGCGGCAGCCCGGTGCGCCAGCCCGGTGCGCCAGCGTTCACTCACCGGAAGTGATCAGACGAAAGACGAAACGTTTCTACCTTTTTTTTTTTTTGAATGTCCAGAGAACCAGACTTAGCTTTTTTAGACCTACAAAAGCATTTTAAATAAGCAAGCATCCACAGAGAAGGTGACAGAAGAACTCATTACCTGCAGGACATCACTGTAGTCAGGTACCCTACATCAGAGCATTGTAGCAATACTAGGTGTCATTGGTTTTATAGAAAGCACACTGACAATTGGTTGTCATCCTGATCAGAGAAAATCAGGCAGATGCAGATAAAAGATAATCCTACCACAAAAGGTTATTGATGGTGTAAATGTTGAAAAAGCTTGAAATGCTGTATTGTTATCTGAGAGGCACATTTTCAGAAATAACACACAGACCCAAATGGGCTTGTAAAATAAGAATGCAATGATGCTATGTAATATTTTAGTCACACAGACATCAGGGTCTCTAAAAGAAACCTTAGAATAGTGTGGTAAATCAATAATGAATGTTTACCCCATCCTATGGTTATCTTACTTTGATAGGCATTACTTTTAAACACAAGTTATAAAATGGGTTCCTGTTCTGAAATAAAACTCCACTATTAGAGCTAAATATGCAACAAAAAGCAGTGTTATGTTACTTATGTAGATAAGGTAGCAACGCTCAGTAGATCATATGACACTGTTAAATGATTTGAGACCTGCTCCATTTTTCACATGCACTTTAATAATTTGTACCTGCATCTTTGTTCATTAACATTTATGCTTGTAATTATTTATAAAATGATTAGTATAAAACTCATCCATCCATTCATTCTCTTTACCCACTTCTTCCTTTTCGGCTCATGGGGGTCACTGGTGCACATATTCAGCCATCACTGTATGAGAGGCGGGTACACCCTGTACAGGCCTCCAGTCCATCACAGGGATGCATAGAAACAATTGAGACAAACAACCATTCCCTCTCTCACTCACACCTAGGGACAATTCACCTGGGGCCGAGATGGTGTGGAGGCAGGGCAGCCGGCTCAGGACCGGAAGGTCCCTGGTTCGATCCCTGGTCACTGGGACCAGGGACCAACCTCAACCAAAAAAAACCCTCTTCTGTCACTGCATACCTTGTTGTGTCCCTGGGCAAGACACTTAACCCCGAGTTGCTCCCGGTAGGACTGGCTGACACCTTGCATGGCAGCCTACCGCTACCAGTGTATGAATGTGTGCATGAATGTGTGGATGGCTGGTACTGTGAAGCGATTTGGGGCCCCTCATAGGGCTGAAAAGCGCTATATAAGTAAGCTCCATTTACCATTTACCAATTTAGAGTTATCCATCAGCCTAACATGCATGTTTTTGGTCTGTGAGAGGAAACCAGAAGACCTAGAGAAAACCCACACATGCACAGAGATTATCTAAAAAAGCTAAGTCTGGTCCTCTGGACATTCGAAAAACTAAACAAAAAGTAGAAACGTTTCGTCTTTCGTCCGAAAGACTTCCTCAGTCTTACTGAGCATGCATCAGGGCACAGAGAGAACTACCACTCTAATCAGAAAGGTATCTGGCCGGGATTTGAACCAGTAATAATAATAATAATAATAATAATGAATTCAATTTATACTGCACTTTTCAATAATGAAAATCTCAAAGTGCTACAACAAATAAAACAAGTGATAAAATCAAGTAAAATCAATAATAATATCAACTAAGATTAAAGACAGAATCATGTGGAGGCAGAATAGGCCTGCTTAAAAAATAAATAAATAAATAAAACAAGTCATAAAATCAAGTAAAATCAATAATAATATCCACCAAGATCAAAGATAAAATCATGTGAAGGCAGAATAGGCTTGATTAAAAAGAAAAGTCAGGGAGGGAGTTCCATAGACGGGGGGCAGCCACACAGAATGCCCGGTCTCCCATGGTCCTTAATTTGGTTCGTGGAATGTGAAGTAGATTACTGTTCTGTGATCGTAGAGACCGGGTGGATGAATATGGTGCAAGAATGTCCTTTAGATAGTCAGGTGAAGTTCCGTGTAAGCATTGGTGTGTAATGAGAGCAGTTTTGTACTGAATTCTGTAGGTGACAGGAAGCCAATGGAGGTTATGGAGAATGGGTGTAATATGTTCAAATTTACGAGCTCTCAATAAAATCCTTGCTGCACTGTTTTGAATATATTGAAGCTTCTGAAGGTATTTACCAGGGATTCCAATAAACAGGGAGTTGCAGTAGTCGAGCCTGGAGGAGACAAAAGCATGGACGAGCTTCTCAGCATCAGAAAAAGTCAGAGATGGGCGAAGTCTGGAGATGTTTCGAAGATGGAAGAAGCAGGTTTTAAACAGATGCTTAATGTGATTTTCAAATGTAAGATGAGAGTCAATTTTTATTCCAAGATTTGTAACAGAGGTGGAGAGGGGGATGTCTTGACCAGAGAAGGAGATTGTTGTTAAAGTTGATGTTTGTATCTGGTGAGGGGTGCCAATCATTATGGCCTCAGTCGTTTAATTGAAGAAAGTTCAATGTCCATCTCACTGAGAGACAGCAGCTCTGCCAACTGTGCCAATGTGCCATTTTATGAAACTAATAGATTAGTTAATTAAATATTCACATAATGTTAAAATGATAAGTACATTATGAACTGAAACAATGCAGCTATTGCCTTTTACAAGTCTTCTAGCCAAAGACAAATTGCCAACCAATATTGAGCATTTTTCTTTTCTTCTTTTCATTTTCAGGGGTTGCCACACCAAGCCATTCTCCATCTCACTCTGTCCTCTGTTCTCACTCCAACTACTTCCAAACTGGATCCACATATCTCCTCTTTGGTCTTCCACTTTGCCTTTGTCCTGGGAACTGCATGTCTAACATCCATTTAATTCGATCCAATTCAATTCACTTTATTCATATACCTGTTGCGCCAAGTTACAACAGAAGTCGTCTCAGGGCACAGAAATATTCACATACATAAAAAGTAAGTTACGGTAATAATGTTATTTATCTTAGGAGACAGCAGACTGCTTTGAGTCTTAACTTTGTTGCAGACTCTCATCTTGAGCAATAAAGGCAACTGTGGAAAGGACAAACTCTCTCATGAGGAAAAAAACCTCAAGCAGAACCAGGCTCAGGTCAACCGGCCATCTGCTTCGATAAGCTAGGTTTGTGAGGACAGGTAGGAGGAACGGACATACAATGGCAGGTCGAGATTCACATGTTAAGATACAAATAATTTCAAATGAAGGACCTAGGTTTAGTCCAGTCTGAGGGATACCCCCAGACCAAATTATACCTGGGGTTACAAGAGCCCAGGTACACTGCACCTGTTCCTGGCCTTATTTAAGAACTCCTCTCACCACTCAACTCTGCCAGATTATGGTACCTTTCATGGTATATGATTATCCAGCCATCTTGCTCTTGTTCTTGTCCATGCCTGACATTCACGCCTTGATCTTTGGATTTCAAACTCATGTCTCATCATTAGAATTTACTGCTCTGCTTGCTCCTCGCCAGTCTGCCAATCTGATCCTGGTTTCAACTACTTCTTCTGCCTACAGATTTTTGGATTATGGTTTGACCCTTTGGACTTGTTATTGGACCTCTCACTCCCTGTGTATGACCCCTGCCTCTGTTTCTGGACTTTGTTCTTTGGATCTCCCTTCCAACCACACTCTCCTCAGCTCTGCCTTGCAGCTGCGCGTCACCAAGTTACAATGACATCATCCTTCCTATCTCCAACAGGTGATTCCCACCTCACCTGCTTGAGAAACTGACAGGTGGCTCTCTTCCTCCTGCCTGTGAGGACCTGTCACCGCAGCTGTATCCTGACTTTTTCTAGCAGCTAGATATCAATACATTTGTTTTTGTTTTTCACACTCATTGTCTGGCCAAAAAGGATTCTCTATCTATCTATCTATCTATCTATCTATCTATCTATCTATCTATCTATCTATCTATCTATCTATCTATCTATCTATCTATCTATCTATCTATCTATCTATCTATCTATCTATCTATCTATCTATCTATCTATCTATCTATCTATCTATCTATCTATCTATCTATCTATCTATCTATCTATCTATCTATCTATCTATCTATCTATCTATCTATCTATCTATCTATCTATCTATCTATCTATCTATCTATCTATCTATCTATCTATCTATCATCTATCTATCTATCTATCTATCTATCTATCTATCTATCTATCTATCTAATCTATCTATCTATCTATCTATCTATCTATCTATCTATCTATCTATATCTATCTATCTATCTATCTATCTATCTATCTGTCTATCTGTCTATCTGTCTGTCTGTCTGTCTGTCTGTCTGTCTGTCTGTCTGTCTGTCTGTCTGTCTGTCTGTCTACCATTAATGATTTAATGGCCCCTCTGATTCTCCCTTTTTTTATACTGAAAATCTCACACTGTTCTTAAAAATAATACTAATCTATTTTAATAATCCTAATCCTGTTCCAAAAAATATATAAAATGGGGGGGATAAATCTTTGAATAAAGATACATCTGTTAGTGGAGTATGGGGGGGGGGGGGTAGCTATTTAAATAAAGCTGCTATGGAGATGGATCCATGCCACCCTGTGGAACAATTGGGTGAACAAGTCCCTGATGGCCTATATTCAGCATGAAAGCCTGTGGAACAACAAAGCCTGTTGTCCTGCTGCCGACCTCCTCTCGGTCTCCTAGCAGCACATTGTCAACACTCAACAGGCCTCCGTGCTGACTTTGTGACCCTACTGTTTTGTAACAGTTGAGGCCCGCCATCACTAATGAGGGAGAACCTTTAAGTCCACCAGCTATAGGCAGAGGGGGATTCCTCCTATTTTAACACTTCTCAAACCATTTTAATAAGTTGAATCTGGCAGTGACATTGTGAGCACTTTTACTTTACACACTGAGACTTCATGCTGCAAGCGGGTCTTTTTGATTGGTTTTTACTTGAACCTGTAATTAGGGATGCAACGATACCAGATTTTTGAAAACCAAGTACAAGTACTTACATTAAAGTACTTGCCGATACCAAGTACCGATACAAGTACTAATTTATATATTTTTTAATCATTCTAATGAACTTAAACCGTTTATTTTCATTAGACACTTCAAACATAAATAAACAAAGTACATCACTATTGGTAATCTGTAAAGTATGTCCAAACTTGTACAAAAAATAAAAAAAATTACATTTTAACTCTAACAGAATCTTTTTTAACAAACAGCCTCACCACATCTTTCACCTAAATGTGAATTAAATTAACTGTACAAAAAATAAAATAATGGCTTGGCAAATAGTAGTACATATCTGTAAACTAAAGTATGTCCAAACTTGTACAAAAAAATCTAATACATTTTTTTTACATTTTAACTTACAGAATCTTTTAAACAGACAGCCTTGCCACATCTTTCACCTAAACGTGAATTAAATTAACTGTACAAAAATAAAATAATGGCTGGCCAAATTATATATCTGTATATATCTGTAAAGTGTGTTTAGGTCTGGTGTAAGAATGTGAGGGGCAAGTTTTTTTTAATGAAAAGCAGCATTTCTGCATTACCAGCAGTTATTCTGTTTCGGTTTTCATCAACAATGTGTGACACTGAGCTGAAAAGTCTCTCACTTTCGACGCTGCTACATGGAGCTGAGAGGTACCTTTGTGATAGTTTAGCCAAATCAGGGAACCACACTTTATTAACTCCCCAGAACTGCAGTGGGTTGTCTTCCCGAGAAGTTGTAGGCTCTCCAAGGTAGGTCTCTAACTGAACTGCAGCACCAACTGGTGCTTGGCTCAGTGAAGATGACTCTTGCTCACCTGTGATCTCTTCAAACACACTGTCCAGACTGCTGCAAGCTTGTACCTTGCGAGGCTTTCTAGCAGGTGGCTCTCCCAGATCCTCCTTTGGCTGTCCTGTAAAAACCCTCTGCAGCTCTGTCTTCAGCAGATCCTTGGCCTCCGTTGCAATGTTGGTGGTTGAAGAAAAAAAAACGATCTTTGTACCAAAAAAAAAAAAAAAGACAGTAATCATTTATAGGTAAAATAGAAGGGAAAATGTTAAGGCCCTGTCACACTGTAATATTTTTAGAGAAGTCATGCCAACTTGTGAAATATTTTTGATGTGCACATTACTAATAAAAGTTAGATATTTGATCAATTTGTTAGCATTATAGTATGTATACACTTAAAAGAGACTTCCATTTTGTTTATTTTTTATTCCATCTTCATCGTAGATGTTAAATTTTCAATGATTTGGCTCAAGTTGTCTAAAACGTGTTACAGGGCCCTCACTGAATATTAGAACATTGTAACATCAACTTATATAAATAAACTCATTATGTAGTATGTTAAATTAATTACAATTAAGTAATATATGTTTAAATTGTAACATGTTTTGGCTTGGTCCTAATGATTTTTCCTCCATCAGATTACTTGGTATACTAAGTAAATAAAGGCTTATATTATTGGTTTTTTAATCATTTTTATTTATTTACTTTACCTTGGATCCAGTTCAGTTGAGATGCAGTAGAGTGAGGTTTTCTCAGCATCAGTGAAGCGCCTCTTGACAGCTGCAGCCAAAGTCGACTTCATGGTTTTGATCCCATGATCTTCATCAGTTTCTTTGTTTAGGAGTCTCAGAAGCACAGTCACAGCAGGGATGACATCTGACACCAATGCATCAGAGCAGCTTACTTTTCGTGTCAACTCTTCAAACGGAGCCAGGACAACAATAGCTTTTTCTAAAACTGCCCACTGGTGAGGTGTAAGATTTTCTGGAAGCTCATGTTCAGATCCATATATTCCAAGAACCCTCTTCTGCTCAATGAGAGACTGTAAAGCCCCCGGTAGAGCTCAGCGTACATGCAGTACGCCTCTGTACAACGTACGTACGCAGAGGCACAAGCGTAGCCCCGCAGGGCACGAACGCGCAAAGCTCAAATTTTACGACCGCATACGCGATGCGCGTTGTCTCACAATAAACTGGCCGTGGCCGGACTGTTTTGTATGTTACACAAATGAATTAAATTCCTCGTCTTCATCGCTGATCGGGCCTTTTCTTTTGTTTTTTTGCCTAAAGTCAAGTAATCGCTTCATCCTCCGTTCACTCCATAACTGAAATGAATGAATTCATGTCCTACCTGGCTGCGCGAGGTTTTAAATATTTCCTGGTGGGCTGTGGGCTGCTGGAATAGCGCTCCCTGTTTTTATTTTTATTTTTTAGAAGTTTTTATTAACATATAAAGTAATAGAAAGACTGCAGCGGCAGCAGCCGAGCGACCGCAGCTCGGGTGCAGCTGCCATCTGCTTGTGTCCCACTCGAGCTGTCAATCATTTCAGTAGGCGTGTCAGCAAGTGACCAATCAGCGACCTCAGTTTGTCCCTTCTGCACGCAGCGGCTCAAATTACAACAAGAATTTGGAGCGAAAACGCGAGCATTTAACATGAGAATGAAAGCAGAGCTGTGCCAACGAACGCGTGCGCACAGAATGCGCGCGTAGAGTGGCGTACAGCCAGGACGCTGAGCTTTGCTGGAGCCTTAACATGTAGAATGTACTATTCCAGCGAGTCTACACGTCCTACTGGAGTCTTTTAAGTGGTTGGTTGAGTTGTACCTGAATATCTTCAAGCCGGGAGTAGGCTAATGGGGAGTGTTTAAAATGTCCAACGATTTTTCGACCCACAGCCATTGCATCAGACACACTTCTCTGGGCCAAAAGTCCCTCGTTAACCACCAGCTGGAGGGTGTGTGCGACACACGGCAAGCTTGGGAGTCCAGCATCAGTCATGGCTTTTATCATGTTTTTAGCGTTATCACGAAGCACAACGTGGACAGAGCTTTTGCTCACCCCCCACTCCTGGAGCATGTCTGGAGCAGCTGTGTTTCATGTCATGAAACACAGCTGCGATGGCCTGGCTCATGTGCGAACCCCGAAATGGTTTTGCGTGCAAGATGACTCTCCGTGGTGTAAAATCCTCGTCACTCCACTGTGTGGTTAAACTAATAAGAGACACCGGGCTAACGCTGCTTGTTCAAATATCAGTCGTCAAGCTAAGGCCTGAAACATCTTGCAGAAGGTTCTGAATGTGTCTCCTCACAAAATCGTGTAGTTTAGGTAATGTTGTTTCTGTAATGTGGCGACGGCTAGGAATCTCATACCTCGGCTCCAACACAGCAACAAGACGTCGAAATCCCACATTATCAACAACGGATAATGGCTGGTCATCAAAAGCAATGTATTGAGCAAGAGCCTCTGTGATTTTCATAACGCGAGGGTTGTCTCTGGACATTTTCTCCCGCTTCATCAAGGTTTGCTGCAAAGTTGGTTTGTTGTTGTTTCCCGCTCCCTTGGGAAAACTGCTTGAACTCGCTGTCGTGTTGGCTTTTTAGATGTTTTATCAAGTTACTTGTGCTAAAGTTGCTAGAGTTTTTTCCTCCTCTGGACAACTTCGCTAAACATAATTTGCAGTCGGCCTTACTATTGTCACCTTCGTTCACCTGAAAATACCTCCACACCGCTGACATAACACCTCCTCTACAACCCGCCTGCTTGTTTGTGTTGTTCAGCTCGACTAACGTGGTTGTCGTTTTCTTCTTCTTTTTTTTATGTGGCTGGCATTTAGTCTGTTGCGCGATTCCGCCGCCTACTGGTTTAGAGCGTTTATGCACAAACTGAGCGAAATGAAACTGGTATTGGGTCCTGTAGTATCGAAGCCCATTTATAAGTACGAGTACGAGTAAACGCACATGGTATCGGACCGATACCCAATACTGGTATCGTATCGGTGCATCCCTACCTGTAATTCATTTTTTTTAATGTTATAAGCAACTACTGTATGTGTATCTTAATATTTGCATTTAACAACCCAGATTAACAAAACCTCAGGACATTTCACAAAATTATGATTCACTGCTTGAAAAATAATTTATCACAAGGGCATTGATGCCCAAACAGGAAGAAGGATGTCTTACCTCCTAACACACCCAGCTTTCCAGTGATCACTGGATAGAAGTAAAAGTAATAACAATAAAAACAACAATCACTGTGATTTAGTACATTTGTATTAATTTGGATTCATTTACAGAAATTTCCTTCAAGGTTTCTGTGACCTTTGAATTTGCATTTCCAGCTTCTACTTAAAGTAAATATACATTTTAATTTTAACCACTATGACTCTAACCTGGTTAAAACCAGACCCTTGTCCTTCACTTCGCTTTGTACTAGGGTCTGGAGTTTCTCCTATAGAGAACCGATTCTTGCTGGAGGTGTGGCCTCTGCTGAGGAACAAAACCATTGGATCTGATTTTACCCAATCGTTAACGTTTGGCCGTGACGTATGTTGCACGGAGCAGGGTGTCCACATGAGTGGACACGGAGCAGGCTAACTGTTCAGATTAACAGCTCAGATACCACTCGGTGGATATTTTTTCTGCTACCAGTGTGTAATTATATGTCTTTAATTTACTGACTGTTGGCCTGGATGAAACATTTGAGATAAATTTCGATTTTTTTATAATTTATTTTAGTAGTGCCCTCGAGCCTGTTTGGAAAATGTCAAACTGAAACAATTTAAATCCAGCAGATTTGACCATTTCGTGAATTGATTTAGGAACTGTTAAGCTCAGGAACCCTTGTGCTATAACGTCAGCTAAGAAATACATTTTTTCTCAGCAAAGAAATAATAGTTTTTTACTGTGTTTTCTTGTAAATTCCTTCGTGCAGGCAGCCATTTTGAGCAAGGCAAACTGACGACGTCAGTCGACGTCGTTCAAAACTCCGCCTTCTGTTCTCTGATTGGTCCGGAAACTCCGCCTTCTGTTCTCTGATTGGTCCGGTCAAAAATCTACCGGCGAAATCCTTGTCTATGGGAGAAGTCCCAGACGGAGCAGTGAAGGGAAATGAGAATTGAGCGGAGCTGCGTAGGAAGGCAAGGGCCAGGCTACTATGACTCAGTTTAACCAATTTTTTATTTAAATCATAAATAAGATCTATCATAAACTTAAGTTCCTATTTTATAGAAAGAATGTGATAGTTGACCAATGAAATCCATATTCTTCAAAATTGGCTTTGTTTTTGTTTAATATTATGTAAAATGTAATGTTTTTTTTTTCTTCCTTTTACACTTTAGGATGTATTTTAATACAAATTATCTTATTTTTTAATGCTTATATAATTTGAAGAATAAAATATACTTTCAATTAAAGCAATTTGTTTTTGGCTGCTCTCTTGTTCAGGGGTCACCACAACGAGCGAACATGC
>JBBPBX010023839.1:0-15744 GCA_038048925.1 Garcialebias charrua
GCCCAGGGGCCCCTGGGGTTGTTAATCCGGCCCTGCTTGGCAGAAACAAAGCCTGAGCAGCTGTCTCACACTGGCCAGTAGGAACTATAACATCAAGTTAATGCAAAGTCAGAGGTCAGAGCATGTACTGGTCTTTACTTTAATACCTCCTGTGGTCCTGAGATGCTCTCAAAACCCCAGATTTATTAAGAACCATTTCATATGACCTCCCCCTGAGTTACTATGGTGCACCACTTAGTGGAAAAGTTCTCTTATCCTTCTCTAGAGGTCTGAATGGTAATCCAGAGCTACAAAAAACACTGAAGAATGTAGAGGTATCCTCCAACAGACTGAGACAAAACACCAAAATGAAAATTATTTTGAAAGGTGCTAATTAAACTGGAGCTGAAGATGATAACTTAGGGATTGACTGACGGCAAGTTTTTTTTTAATTTATTATTTCATTTGACATCTACTTTCCTTAAGACACAAACTAACATGAAATGATGTAAAATCAAGTTTTGAACATCTGATATGTAAAAGTACAAAAAGGCAAAAGAAGCAAAATAAACAGAGGTTTTACAAAAAATATATAATAAAATACTGTAAAGTGCTTTTCACACATACACATACACACACACACACACACACACAGACACACACACACACACACACACACACACACACTATACACACACTATAGCTACAGCGTGCACTCTCAGGACATGATTACCTGCAGTGTTCCGTCAGTGAGAACTGAGCTTGGCAAAAAGGGCCTTCTACTCCGCTCCTGCTTCCTGGAATATCTTACAAAAATATCTGAAGCTCTCGACCTTGACTTCTCTAAATGGCTTTAAGAATATGTTGGAATCCTGGCAAAAACCAATGCAGACATGTTCCTGTTTTTGATTTTCTACATCTGCCTTATAATCTGTCTGTTTTGCTACTTTGACATCTTTGTTTTAACTTGTTAAAAAAAAATCTGTATTTCTCTCTTAGGATTGTCTATTGTTAATTGTCCAAGGAAAATCTACTGTTGCTGTTGTCATCGTTCTTTGTTTGTAGTGTAAAGGATCTTTGGTGTGTCAGTGTTAAACTGACACACTTTACCTTAATTCATTACTTATTCAGATTGAATAGTAATTCACGGGTTCTTTTCTTTTTTTTCAGGTTTACCAGAAAACTTCTGCGACCATTTATGATGGACAATAAACCATAAAGCCATAAAGTGACTATGAAACGTTGATTTTAGTCGGTATGCCAAAGACACTACCTTTTATTTAAAATAAATCAACTAAAATTAACACCATTACACTTGATTGACAGATTTCAATTTCTTACAAATTAAATGCATCAGCACATTTAATTGTAACACAACAGACATCAGTAATGAGTTGACATATTACTTTTTGTCTGTAGGCTCTAGCTTAATGTAGTTAACAGCTTAAAATGATATGGGAAAGGAGGAAATAGGAGAAGAGGAAGAAATAGTTTAAAGGAAATTAATTGTCTTGAGTACCGGAAATGACACTTTCCATCAGACTTTGGCTAATACTCCAGGTACATTTGTAAACAGCAGACTCATTACCTTACGACGACCAGTCTGGTAAAGAGATGGCACCAGCCTTTCAGTCCAAGGTTGAATGAATACCACCCCCCACCCACCATACATGTTACTGGAGAGTCACTTAAAACTCTTAACATTTGCTCTGCTTTCAACTCATCTGCATTTCTCCCTGCTCCTCTGACATTTATCTCATTAATATTTTGTGTACAATATGTAACTTTTTGGCAGGGTCATAACTTAGTAATATGGTGTGCTCCTAGCCCATTTTATGATTGCCGTTCTTACAGACTTACAGACCCACACACACACTAATGTTTCTGACTGACTCCTAATTTCATTACTTTTTAGCTGTGGGGGTGATCATATTAAACACAGTAAATCAAATTTGCATTGATCCACTGAAAGTACTAAGTGGTGGTTAAGCTTCAGATCACGAAAAGCCTAAGTAAGGCAATTGCAGTTTGTCAACAAGTGCATCAACAGTAATTATTCCTTAAACTTTGCCCTATGTTGAATATACATAAAGGCATGATTTCTAGTTGGTACAACTGACTTTCACCTGTTTTTCTCAGAAGTATATGATAGATATTTGATAAGAAAGAAAGCAGCATTGTTGTATACTCAAGTTATTACTTTCAAGATATCATCTGGAGTGTGTGGCCCCAAAGTGCCACAGGGCTGCTGCAGGGCTGGCAAACAAACCACAAATGTGACTCATCAGTTGAGGTGATTTATGTACTTTTGCCCTGACTAAATGGGCATTTTCTAAATCGTGTACAGAACAAAAACGGACACAACTCGAGTGACTCACTGGAGGTTCAGGTGCTGTACAGATGGTGATTCACCTGGGTTTTAGCTTGTGTGCATGTTTGATTGGGTGACTGGCTCTTGTTTACTCTTGCTTCTTGGATAGGGAATTGGTTGTATGCCTGACACCTGACTGGCCCACCTTCCAACAACAGCTACAACTTTGACAGATCCACATCCAATCTTCTCTCTCCTTTACCACCTCAGTGTGTTTATCAGCGCTTTAGGGTATATTTTTATGTCAGTCGTACAGTAGATATATTCAATTTGATACAGTTCATTAAATAAAGACCACATTAAATGTGTGATTATTGTTTATAGTTAGGAAAAATATCTGGACACTGCTATGGTGAATACGTGTATTTTAAAAGGTGCGATAATATTAGCAGAATATTGACAATATTTGGTAACATGAGTAGTGATTAAAACCTATATCTTATTTCAAGTCTCTTAATATGTTTTGGTTTTTGAGTCAGGGTTGCAATGTCTACGATGCTAAACTCTGATAATCATCATTCAGAAAATGATTATTTTCTCTAGTTTAGGCAAAGCACTGATGGAAGACAAGACACGGCTTTCTCCTTTGAGTCTATTTTCTAGCCACTGTGTTCTACTTAAGAAACCAATAAAGAGAGACTGCACACAGCAGGTTTCTGACCTTAACATTCATGCCTCAAGTATGAAAAAGTGTCTTAAACTCAGGCCTTTAGAGACCCTCAGGCAACTAGAAGCACATTGTCTCTACATGCTATAAGTGATAGCATGGAGTATTGTGATACACCAGTGATAATGTGTAAGCTGATTATAAATCCCAAGTGTAAACTACATGAAATCAGAAAGCTGAATAACCTACACATCATCGCATTACACACAGTCCATGGGTAGCTGTGGCTGAGTGGTTAGAGCAGTCGTCCTCCAATGCAAGAGTTGGGGGTTTGATTACACCAGCAGTCACATGCCGGAGTGTCCTTGGGAAAAACACAGAACCCCTCATTGCCTCCGATGTGTGTCCCATTGATGTATGAATGTGATAAAGCACTGATTATTCTTTGTATACATATACAGTACTGTAGTAGAGTGATCTATGATTGGGTAAATGAGGGCATAGATTAGAGTACAAAGCACTTTGAGTATCTTTATAAGATAGAAAGGTGCTATATAGGTGCAATATCTTTCTTGTAAATGAGTCCCAGAGGCTCAATGTGACTAACTTGTATAAATAAAGGTTGAATGAATATAAATACAGTCCATTTGCCATTAACCATTACTGTGGGGCAGTAATAATGTGAGCAATGATGTGTTAGTCACCTGAATCCAACCTGCAGACTTGAAGCCTCCCCTGACTCACACAGTACATGGGCGTAGCCAGGATTTTATGAGGGGTGGTTCGTATAAAGGAAATGTGGACCTTGAAAGATAAACACGCCTCAGTGGTTCACTGGAAACGCGTCTGGTTGCCACTCCAAACCTTATCTAGACTCGGGTTTGATTCTCACTTGGTTGAACTTATTTTACGTTTGTCTTTTATTGGATTAAAAAAAAGGAGTTTGTGTTAACCACAGGCATATTAACTCCTTTTTTTTAATCCAATAAAAGACAAACGTAAAATAAGTTCAACCAAGTGAGAATCGAACCCAAGTCTAGATAAGGTTTGGAGTGGCAATCCGACGCGTTTCCAGTAAACCACCAAGGCGTGTTGCTTTATCCAGGTCAACGTTTCCTTTAAACGAACCGCACCTCATAAAATCCCTAGACGGGACTTCATAGGCAAAGTGGGCGGTTCGTTCGAACCCCCCCTCGCTACGTGTGTGCAGTAACAAGCGTCACTGCACGGCAGAGAACATGCCTGCTTTCATACAAACACACAAAGCGTGTTCATTGAGTTGAATTTGCCAACTGCTTTTAATTTAGCTTTTATTTTACAGATTTGTCTAAACCTAAATGAAGTCTGCCATCCTTCTACTGTGTTGTGATTATTAATTTAACTTCATGTTTAATCAGTAAATGCAACCTCAATATTAAACACACAGGTCACATTACCAATACCTAACCTCAGTCACAATGTCAACAATGACTGCGCTTACCAATTTACAATTTCCCTTCTGCCCATGAAAATGCACTTTAATTTGACCCGGGGGAGGGATGCCTGCCAGTTCTTGACCATCTGTCTATAATCTGATTTTCACTCTACAGAATGTCCATAGTTGGACATTTACATATTATTCTCTGTTCCTGCTCTTTTCCTAACAATGAAGCTTATTTAAATGTAATCAAAGTCATTTAAAATATTTACACAATACACATTGTTTCTTTGTCACAGTTACCATAACTTAAAATGCCTTTATTGTGAATTATGAGCTTAAAACTCTACAGCACTGCAACAACTGATCTGTAATATTTGATATTTCATACAGCTCTTTATACGGCATATAGCTATACAGTATGCAAAACATACAATAACACAATAAAACCAACAATATTAATATGTAAAAATAAGTCATGTATTTACAATTTGCATCATATTTCATAGAAACTAAATGTAACAAAATGCAAACAAAAAAATATAATAAAAAATTACTTTGTATAACAAATGTATGTGTCACCCTCTTCCCCATGCCATCATAACTTTAATCCCACTTCTAAGCATAATAATAATAATAATAATAATAATAATAATAATAATAATAATAATAATAATAATAAAAGAGAGCAATCCATCCATCCATCCATCCATCTTCTTCCGCTTATCCGGGGTCGGGTCGCGGGGGTAGCAGCCTAAGTAGGGAGGCCCAGACTTCCCTCTCCCCAGCCACTTGGAGCAGCTCCTCCGGGGGAATCCCAAGGCGTTCCCAGGCCAGCCGAGAAACATAGTCCCTCCAGCGCGTCCTGGGTCTTCCTCTGGGTCTCCTCCCGGTGGGACATGCCCGGAACACCTCACCAGGGAGGCGTCCAGGAGGCATCCTAACCAGATGCCCGAGCCACCTCAACTGGCTCCTCTCGATGTGGAGAAGCAGCGGCTCTACTCCGAGTCCCTCCCGGATGACTGAGCTTCTCACCCTATCTCTAAGGGAGAGTCCAGCCACCCTGCGGAGAAAACTCATTTCAGCCGCTTGTATCCGAGATCTTGTTCTTTCGGTCATAACCCAAAGCTCATGACCATAGATGAGGGTGGGAACGTAGATCGATCGGTAAATTGAGAGCTTTGCCTTTTGACTCAGCTCTCTCTTCACCACGACAGACCGGTACAGCGCCCGCTTCACTGCGGACGCTGCACCTATCCGCCTATCGATCTCACGCTCCAGTTTTCCCTCATTCGTGAACAAGATCCCGAGATACTTAAACTCCTCCACTTGGGGCAGGACCTCCTCCCCGACCCGGAGAGGGCATGCTACCCTTTTCCGGCTCAAGACCATGGCCTCGGACTTGGAGGAACTGATCCTCATCCCGGCCGCATCACACTCGGCTGCAAACCGCTCCAGTGAAAGTTGTAAATCACGAACTGATGAAGCCAGTAGGACCACATCATCTGCAAAAAACAGAGAAGCGATTCTAAGGTCACCAAAACGGATCCTCTCAACACCTTGGCTGCACCTAGAAATTCTGTCCATAAAAGTTATGAACAGAATCGGTGACAAAGGGCAACCTTGGCGGAGTCCAACTCTCACCGGAAACGAGCCTGACTTACTGCCGGCAATGCGGACCAAGCTCTGACACCGGTCGTACAGGGACCTAACAGCCCTTATCAAAGGGCCTGGTACCCCATACTCCCGGAGTACCCCCCACAGAACCCCCCGAGGGACGCGGTCGAATGCCTTCTCCAAGTCCACAAAGCACATGTAAACTGGTTGGGCAAACTCCCACGCACCCTCCAGGACCCTGTTGAGGGTGTAGAGCTGGTCCAGTGTTCCACGACCAGGACGAAAACCACACTGCTCCTCCTGAATCCGAGGTTCGACTATCCGACGGACCCTCCTCTCCAGAACCCCTGAATAGACCTTACCAGGGAGGCTTAAGAGTGTGATCCCCCTATAGTTGGAACACACCCTACGGTCCCCCTTTTTGAATAGGGGAACCACCACCCCAGTCTGCCAATCCAAGGGAACTGCCCCCGATGTCCACGCGATATTGCAGAGTCGCGTAAGCCAACACAACCCTACAACATCCAGAGCCCTAAGGAACTCCGGGCGAATCTCATCCACCCCCGGAGCCTTGCCACCGCGGAGCTTTTTAACCACCTCGGCGACCTCAGCACCAGAGATCGGAGAACCCGACCCAAAGTCCCCAGGCTCCGCTTCCTCAGTGGAAGACGTGCCAGTAGGATTGAGGAGGTCTTCGAAGTATTCCGCCCACCGACTCACAACATCCCGAGTTGAGGTCAGCAGCACGCCACCCCCACCATAAATGGTGTTGGTCGCGTACCTCTTTCCCCCCCTGAGACGCCGGATGGTGGACCAGAATCGCCTCGAAGCCGTACGGAAGTCATTCTCCATGGCCTCTCCGAACTCCTCCCACGCCCGAGTTTTTGCCTCAGCAACCACCCGAGCCGCATGCCGCTTGGACTGCCGGTACCTATCAGCTGCTTCCGGGGTCCCACAAGCCAAAAAGGCCCAATAGGACTCCTTCTTCAGCCTGACAGCATCCCTCACTGCCGGTGTCCACCACCGGGTTCGAGGGTTGCCACCACGACAGGCACCAACAACCTTGCGGCCACAGCTCCGATAAGCTACCTCGACAATAGAGGCGCGGAACACGGCCCACTCGGACTCCATGTCCCCCGCCTCCCTCGGAACGTGTTCAAAGCTCTCCCGGAGGTGGGAGTTAAAGCTCCGTCTTACGGGAGACTCTGCCAGACGTTCCCAGCAGACCCTCACAATACGTTTGGGTCTGCCAGGTCTGACCGGCATCCTCCCCCACCATCGGAGCCAACTCACCACCAGGTAGTGGTCAGTTGACAGCTCCGCCCCTCTCTTCACCCGAGTGTCCAAGACATGCGGCCGCAGATCAGATGAGACGACAACAAAGTCGATCATCGAACTGCGACCTAGGGTGTCCTGGTGCCAAGAGCACATATGGACACCCTTATGCTTAAACATGGTGTTCGTTATGGACAATCCATGACGAGCACAGAAGTCCAATAACAGAACACCACTCTGGTTCAGATCAGGGGGGCCGTTCCTCCCAACCACACCCCTCCAGGTCTCACTGTCATTGCCCACGTGAGCGTTGAAGTCCCCCAGTAGAACAAGGGAGTCCCCAGGAGGCGCACTCTCCAATACCCCCTCCAAGGACTCCAAAAAGGGTGGGTAGTCTGAACTGCCGTTTGGTGCATAGGCACAAACAACAGTCAGAGCCCGTCCCCCCACACGTAGGCGAAGGGAGGCTACCCTCTCGTTCACCGGGGTGAACCCCAACGTACAGGCACCAAGATGGGGGGCAACCAGTATGCCCACTCCTGCTCGGCGCCTCTCACCAGGGACAACTCCAGAGTGGAAGAGTGTCCAACCCCTCTCAAGGAAACTGGTTCCAGAGCCAGAGCCATGCGTTGAGGTGAGTCCGACTATTTCTAGTCGGAAACTCTCAACCTCACACACTAGCTCAGGCTCCTTCCCCACCAGAGAGGTGACATTCCATGTCCCAATGGCCAGCTTCTGTAGCCGAGGATCAGACCGCCAGGGTCCCCGCCCTCGGCCACCACCCATCTCACATTGCACCCGACCCCTTTGGCCCCTCCCACAGGTGGTGAGCCCATGGGAAGGGGGACCCACGTCTCCTCTTCGGGCTGTGCCCGGCCGGGCTCCATGGGTAAAAGCCCGGCCACCAGGCGCTCGCCAGCGTGCCCCACCTCCGGGCCTGGCTCCAGAGTGGGGCCCCGATGACCCGCCTCCGGGCGAGGGAAAACTTAGTCCATTTATTTCACTCATCATAGGGGTTTTTGGGCTGCACTTTGTCTGGTCCCTCACCTAGGACCTGTCTGCCTTACTTAGATTGCAACCATACTTAGATTAAATACATTTTATTTCATTCTAATTAGCAAACACCACAAGCAATTCTAACAATACTAAATGGATGGACAGATGGATGGATGGATGGATAATAATAATGTCCTTTTCTGTCATCTGTGTATGTTTCCCAAACACAGACGAAATTTGTCTCTGCATTTAACCCAACCACCACAGTAAGCAGCCATAGAAAGCGCCCGGGGAGCTGGAGAATTAGGTGTGCACTCATAGACACCCCAAGGTGTGTAGTGGCCGGGGCGCGAACCCGCGTCCTTCGGGTCCCAAGTCAAAAGCCCTACCACTACACCATCTTGGCTCCTTCGGATGGATGGATGGAAATACCGTAAAGTATAAAAAATTTGGAAAATCAAAAATGGGTTAATATGACATCACATAAAACGTTTTTTATACATACTGTATAGGAGTTATGACAACAATAACTTTAACTTAATTCACAGATAAAGTAATTTCAAAATCTTTTAGAACAAAAGTTGTACCTATTTATAAAACGCTTGCCTGGTTAAAACTACAGAAGCTACGTGTTTTTGCCTGTGAAAACATCTGCAATGATCCTAATAATGTTTTAAAATGAAAGCATGTAGAGACTTGGAACTGAGCCCTGTGGAGTTTCATTACTCTTATAGATTTCAAACAAACAATTCATCAAACAATTATGTTTTACATCAATAAATACAGAAATAGAGAGGGCAGTTACTACTCAATGTCCATTTAAAAATATTGTATTAAAAATTAATGCTGCAATACATTGGTACCATTAATAATTATTTTATAGCTGCACTGCTTTTTACAATTTGGACAAATGCTATTTTGATATTTTTATTGATAATGAAACCAACCAAGTTCTTTTCAGAAATACATTTAGTCTTAATCACTACAGTACTTTAAAATAGTAGATTGAAAACTGGTGTGTTCTGATTTTAGAAAAGAAGCATTCAGAAATCCAAAAAGCCTCTTGAAGAAGTACAGTAGTTGTTGTATTTATCACATCCAGTTGACTGAGACTCTACACAGGCAGAAGCATACCCATTGTTTTTCTTTAGAGTTATAGCAGTTCCCTTATCAGTCAGTCACTCGGTGCAACATATTGCTATGGGAAATTGCGCCCCCGCACGATTACCTGAAGGAATACATTCACGCCTTTACGGCCGGGGCGTCAGCGTCACGCCAGAGACCCCGCCCTCTGGGTACTTAAGACGCGGACGCCCATCCTACTTTCTCTTATTGCCTTTCACCTCGCTTAAATCTGAACTTCTCTTCGTGGGACTTCTCTGTTGTTCATCGCTCGACCAGAGGTGAGCTCGCTCCCTACGCTGAGCGTACAGAGAATTTTTCCTGCATACTGCTGGGCTGGCGAAAGCTAGTCCGGCACATTTTTCCTTAACCCCGAAGTTTTTCTCTCTCTCTCTCCGCAGACTGCTTCGCTCGACGGCGCTAACTGCGTCACATCGCTACCCTACTAAGTTGTAGCAGGCTAGCCAGCGAAAGCGACGCAACGGAGGAGACGTCTCGAAAAAGAATTTTGGAAAGACTCTCTTGTCTTCTCTTGGACATGGCTCCAGAGAAAGGAAAGCGAAAGCCAAGATTTCCGAAAAAGGCTAGCAGGACGGCGAACCCAACCTCGCGCGCCTGTCCCAGTGGCTACGGTTTTTCCCTCTCGACGACGGACACCCATAAGGCCTGTCCTGTCTGCCTGGGGATGCTGCACGCGAAAATGGCACTGGATACGCCCGACTCATGCCCACACTGCAGCCAGATGCTGGAGGCGGTGAAGAGGCACCGGGTGGACTTAGTGGCTAAAGCCATGGGTGCAGCTGCGGCGCCAACAGACCAGGACCTCACTGAGGCTCTCACTCCCACGCCGGAGCTCGAGAGCATGGCTCTGGAGGACAGTACTCGAGTCGAATGGGGCGACAGCCCAGACGTGGCGGCTCCCATCGGGGACTCGACAGCCGACTTTGACACTCGAGGCATGATGAACGCGGATGAGATCTCGCTAACAGCCTCAGGGGAATTTTTTGGTGACAACGCTGACAACGAGTACGACGAGGAGAAGGGGGACCTCTCTCGTATCCCGACGCCTGTGCTCCCGGAGACTGATTCTTCAATCCCTGCTCTGTTCGACTTGTGTCACAGAGCAACGGAGACGCTGCAGATCCTGTGGCCCGAACCTCCACCCCGTCAACAAGTCACGAGGTTGGCAGGAAATTATTTTTGCGCAAAGCAGCAATCTACAACGAGGCACAGGATGCCCATCTTCCCGGATTTTCTCACAGAGCTGACTCGCACTTGGCATGAGCCCAGGGCTCCTATGCTGCTTCCGCTCTCACAGTTCCTCGACGTGGATGGGATGGAAGCAGCAGGAATAGCCAATGTGCCACAAATGGAGGACAGGCTGGCTTCTCATTTGGCCCCCAGGTCATCTGGAACAAAACCAACTCTGCCCAGTAAAGCCTGTCGAGCTTCAGCTTCTCAGCTCAAGAAATGCTACAGGGCTCAGGGCCTCGCGGCGTGCACGATAAACGCGTCCGCAATAATGCAGGCATACCTGGCTTAAAAACTGCAGGAGCTCCAGGTAACGACAGACAAGCAGGCTGCCACCGACGTGCTGGAGGAAACCCGCAGGGCAACAGACTTTGTGCTCCGCATGATGGGAACAACAGCTATTGCACAGGGCAGATGCATAGCGGAGGTGGTCATCGCACAACGGCATCTGTGGATGACCCTAACAGACCTCCCGGAGGGACAACGGATTCCTTTTCTGCACCACTCGATAGAACCGACGGGACTGTTTGGAAAGGCTCTGGACCGGATTCAGACCAGGCTGGAACAGAGGCGCAAACAGGCTGAGGCCCTCCGGGAAGGCATGCCCAGGAGAGCTTTTGCCCCCACCCAGGGAGACAGCTGGGAACAGGCCTGTGCAGCCTCGGCACCGCTCAACCACACGTAACCCACCGCAAAAGAGACCGGCAAACTACAGCTTGGCTGCTGAAAAGAACAAATTTATTACCTCATGCCTCCCTAACAACGTGATAAATACCATACAAGTGCCAAGAGCTGTGTCAACACAGACTCTCTATGCTTGTAAATGGTGTGTTTTTGAAGCTTGGTGCATGGAAAGGAATATTGTTTCTTATTCCTTTGACTTGGTCCAGCTTCTTAACTTTCTACAGGACCTGCTGGAGAAAGGCCACTCATTTTCCACAATTAAGGTGTTTTTGTCAGCCATTTCAGCATGCCATGAGGGCTAGGGGGAAAGACGCCGCGGTGCACACCCGCTCATGATAAGGTTCATGAAGGGTGTACTGAGGAAGAGACCCCCTAGCAGGACCTTGACCCCTGATTGGGATCTCCAACTGGTCCTAAGTACTCTCTGTGAGCCCCCATTTGAACCATTAAGCAATATTAGGATAGATTTGCTATCTTATAAGACTGCTCTGCTCCTGGCTCTTTGCTCGGCGAAACGTGTGGGTAACCTCCATGCTTTGTCTGTGCATCCAGTGTGTACCAGGTTTGCCCCTGGCAGGTCAAAGGTCACCCTAAGGCCTAACCCTGCATAACAGCTGATTGGAGGAAAACAAACCAACTGTTTGTGTGTTTTGCAGTCCCAGCTACTCATAGGCCCTGTCAAAGCAACGTCTCTCACACTGGGTGACTGAGGCCATTAAGAGGGCGTACAGTAGCAAAGGTCAAAAGGTGCCCTCTGGGGTACGTGCCCACTCTACTCAAGGCTTGGCCACTTCGTGGTCACTGTTCAACGGCGTACCAGTTGCAAACATCTGTGCTGCTGCGAACTGGAGCTCAGCGAACACGTTTGCAAAACATTACAGTTTGGACGTTACTGCATGTGACGTCACTCCGGCTGCCCTCTCTAACACACAGTAGAGAGTGGCCAAGTGATGCCTAATGTAAAAAGGCAGATGTTCACACAAGCATGCATTTTACTGAGCATTTCAAGGGCGTGAATGAATTACGTTCCCATAGCAACAGTGTTGCACCAAGTGACTGACTGATAAGGGAATTGAAAGTTATGCACAATAACTCATGTTCCCTGAAGGAAGGGAACGAGGGGCAACACAGTTGGCCCTTTTCAATGCTGAAGCTCGGTGAAGTGCATTTTGGAGAAAGTAGGATGGGCGTCCGCATCTTAAGTACCCAGAGGGCGGGGTCTCTGGGGTGATGCTGATGCCCCCTGCCGTTAAGGCGTGATTGTATTCCTTCAGGTAATCGCGCAGGGATGCAATTTCCCATAGCAATAGTGTTGCACCTTGTTCCCTTCCTTCAGGGAACATGAGTTATGGTGCATAACTTTCAGATATTAATGTCATGTTTGTATAAGTATGTCCTTTATGTCAATGCCTGCTGACAATGTTGCAAACTAATTTCCCTATGGGGACAAATCAATCAATCAATCAATCAATCAATCAATCAACCAACCTACCAACCTACCAACCTACCTACCTACCTACACCGGTAGCGGTAGACTGCCATGCAAGGCGCTGCCTGTCCTACAGGGAGCAACTCGGGGTTAAGTGTCTTGCCCAGGGGCACAACGAGGTATGCCGTGTGTAACGTCCGCTGAGACTCAATGACCACACCGTGTTGCTTCGCTGCACCAAACTTTACTGAACCAAAACTCCCCCCACCCTCACCTTTACCCATGCCGTAAAGCATCTCTTAAAGGCACAGTAACATGTCACAAACAGTGCACAACATTACAGGCCCAACAAACACACCGAACACTGTGGTTTCTGAACACACCACCGTCAACCCATACTCATTCCCTACTCGTCATACGTGTGACGCTTGGGCACAGAGTTCCCCTCCGCGTCGTACAGTTGACGCGGAGGGGTCGTTTCATCATTATTTGGTGTGCAGGGAAATGGTAAGTTGTGATCGTGTCTTAGTGAAGCACTTTCGTCTTTTTTTTTTTGCTGTTATGAAGAGGAATGATTTTACTGGCAAAAATTAAACACTAAGCCTAACCTTATAACTAACCCTAAACTTAACCATTCCCCTTTTATTTAAGCCTTGAACCCCAAACAAGCAAATGAGAGCACCTTGCACACCAAATAGTGACGAGAAGGGCCGACCCGACGCATCAAGTATGTGACGCGGAGGGACCTGAGCCCAAGCGTCAATATATGACGAGTAGGGAATGAGGACATGTTGCCACCGTGAACGGGGATCGAACCCGAGACCTTCTGGTCCTGAGCCGTCTGCCCTGCCTCTACACCATCTCGGCCCCACTATGTTCACAATACTGTATACTGTAGCGGTTAAGGGGAGTGGACTGCCTTGTTTTTCCACTAATGCTTAGCGGTATTTTAGTGTTCCGGCAGCAAAATGAGTGAGATGGACGTCTGTGATATAGACCTGCCTCTTGTGTGCTATTTACGTATGGGTGTTTCCTGTTGTGAAGCTCAGAGTGTCTCCATTGTGTTTAACTCACACAATGTTAAGACGGTATAGTCTCAGAATATGGTGTAACATACGTGATGATGATATCGGAACTGGATTGTATCGGCCGATACCCAGAGTTAAGTATCGGCATCGGATTGGAAGTAAGAAAATGTGGATCGGTGGGAGTCATCAGGACTCTGTACCACAGAGCAGACAGAGTCCCCAATAACCCAGGAGCCAGGCAGAAGGAGAAACCCCACACAAGACAGGCTCTAGAGAAATGTGGATATCCAAACTGGGCCTTCCTTAAAGTAGAGAAGAAACCCAAACAGGACTCCACCCAGCCATCAGGTGAAAAGGAGGAACCCAGACCAATGGTCATTCCGTATGTTGCGGGAGTTTCAGAGAAATTGAGACGTTTATTTTCAAAACAAAACGTCCCAGTGGCTTTTAAACACTAAAATACATTATGGCAAAAGACTGGTTCATCCCAAAGATCCAGTCCCCCGGCACAAACAGAGTAATATTGTGTATGCTGTTCAGTGTCAGGAGGGCTGTGATCAGTCTTACATCGGGGAAACTAAACAGCCACTGGCAAAAAGGATGGCACAGCACAGAAGATCAACATCATCAGCCCAGAACTCTGCGGTCTACACTCATCTCCAGGCCAGCGGTCACTCGTTCAGGGATGAAGATGTTCACATCCTTGATAAAGATGAATGATGGCTTGAGAGAGGAGTAAAGGAGGCCATCTTTTGCCCCATTTGCACTGCCTCTACTCAACTATGGGAACCGCGCCACGGAAAGAACCCTTTTGCATTGTTTATCTAAAAAAGCTAAGTCTGGTCCTCTGGACATTCAAAAAACAAAACAAAACAAAGGAACAAAAAAAAAATTGTAGTCTACAATTTTTGTTTGCTTTGTTTTGTTTTGTTTTTTGAATGTCCAGAGGACCAGACTTAGCTTTTTTTTAAATTTTCTACCTGGATTATTGAGCATGCATCAGGGTCTTTTGCATTGTTACTTCAGCTAGTATTTTAGCAGATTTGAGGCTGATTCGAGTCCTCTTTTAGTCCCTGCTTCTCTGGTGGGACTGACCAAGCTCAGTCGTGATTGGTCAGGGGGAGGAATCACTGGATCAGAAACGTTTCACCTATCTGCCTTGTGCAATTTTGCGGAATGCGGCGCAGCGGCTGGATCTATTTTAAAGATTTTAAAAACAATAATGATGCCGCCGTGTTTAATGTTGAAGTCTAGGTGTTTTTTGTGTTTGGTGACCGACGAGAGAGCTGAGTCACCGCGGAGGATCATACAAGCTGCCGACCCACGAAGCACGTGAGGCCAGACCCCGAGCCCCGGCCTCGCCTGCTCACAAAGGCCGGATTCTGAGCCTTGGCAGGCGGGAGGACCGGGAGTCCAAGATGGAGGATGGAAATGTTATTTTTTAAACATTTTATGTGTAAAAAAATTTTTTTTTTCATCAGTGAAGATTAAAAATAAACAAACTGTGCCGGCTTTATCATGAAATCCAGTTCTCACTTTGACTTTATTAAATAATCTGTTAATTAAAGTTTACTCAGCTGAAAAATCATAAAAAGACAAAATTGTTATCAGGAATATTTCCCTCAAACATGTTTAAAGAAGAGATACAGCCTTTGCTACAACTTTATTCTAACCCACAGATGTACAAATCACAATACAAGAATTACATTTTAAATTAAAGCTTTAAATCAAAGCTAAACTTTAAACCAAAACTTTAAAAAAATGCATACAAGAAAAAATTATCTGTATAGAAGAAAAAAATGATCTGTATAAAAGAAAAAAATTAACTGTATACAAGAAAGAATAATCTGTATACAAGAAAAAATCTGTATACAAGAAAAAAAAATCTGTACAAAAAAAAATCTGTATACAAGAAAAAAACCACAGTGAGTGCAAACACATCAAATGATAAAGACAGATATAGACATC
>JBBPBX010023839.1:23023-40194 GCA_038048925.1 Garcialebias charrua
TATATATATGTGTGTGTGTGTGTGTGTGTGTGTGTGTGTGTGTGTGTGTGTGTGTGTGTGTGTAATGTACATATATGCTTACACAGATATGCGTTCCTCCTGTCTCTGTTTCCGAGTGCCCGTCCTGTTTATGCCTGCCTGTTCTTGTTTTTGTAAGTTTTTTTCTTCCTGCCACACCAGCATTTTGTTCTTGCTTTTTAAAACAAAAGATTTTTATTTTAAACACCTATCTTTGCCTGCATGCCTGCAAATCGGTCAAAAACTCAAGGCACGTTTCGTTATCTTTTTCATTGTGTTTTAAAAGACCAACACAGGTGAATGGGTCCCAACAAATTATTATTTTTAGCTTGATATTTTTGAGCACATAACTGCAAACTTTTCATTGAACATTTTATTATTGACAGATCTCTCTTCCTCCTATGAAATAGGTGAAATCGGTTTATCTCAGAAACTCTTTACTTTCCTATGTAAAGCCAAATCAGTGGGACAATTCAGTTTTGTTTGGTATTAATTTTCATGGAGGAGTGTGTGAGTGGCAGATTATTTTGAAGTTTTGGTCAGAACATCAGATTTTTGTTTATTAAATACACCGTGCCCCACCCACATGCACTTCTGAGCTGACGTGTCCGAGCGTGTTTTATTTTACTGTTGTTTACAAATATATCTTTAACATATTTATAACTTTTAAAAAATAATTTAAAGAACTCTCTTGTGCGTGTATAAGCTCAGTTTAGACAGGGGTCCATTCAATGAGACGACGGGCACGAGGTGCCGCTGCAATGAGCCCACTTTCTGAGTGCACATTTTTATGCAGATTTAACAGCATTCAGTTCAATACTCCTCTTCTGGTCATCATTAAACACAATGCAGAGTTATTTGTAAGAAGAATAAAAATGAACTGACAGTTTGATATTATTTAAACCGAGCTGATCATCCAGCACGGTTACACAGCACAGTTTTCTCTTTGTTGGATTTGAATATCCTCAGCCCCAACCTCTTCACCTCCAGTTTTTCCTCAGTAGAAAAGGAAAAGGGGTTATTGATATTGGTTATTGGGTTATTGTTATTAAATAATTCACCTCGTTTATGCTCGCCACCGTGTCTACGCCAAACCACGCCCACATACACTCACCCTCGAGGCAGGTTATTGTACGTCCATCCTCATTGGATGAATCCTGTGGCTGTGGGCGGACACTGGGCTGAACAAAATTAGCACCAATGAGCCACAAACCGAGGGGGCGTGGACAGAAACTGTCAATCATTCTGAACCATGATGAAACAGTAACAGAACGGGGCTGTAACAATTTAGCCCTTTGGAATGACCCTGGGATTTTTCCCAGGTGGTTTGACACCAGTTTTGTTGTAACTTTAACAAAATGTGACATTATTTCTAAATGTATTTATTTTAAAGTTGTTATTTTAAAGTTTTTTTATTTTTAAATAGTTATTGTAAATGCCAGGAGAGAGGCCCATGGTTCCAGCCGTAAGTTCAAGATCTTTAGTAAGTTAGGCCAAGGAATTACTACATAATTAAACACAAACTATCAATTTTAGAACTTCTTTTTCATTTTCTTGAAACATAAGATGGTTAAAAAAATTACCATATGACATTAGTAAAGTGCATCTTTTAAAATCAATAAAATATCATTTAAGCTAAAACAAGAGATCATAATATTCCAATTAAACAATTCATGTTTGTATGTGTGTATGTTTTCTGCAGATGATCGATCACCTTTGAGCAACACAAACATCAAACCATCATAACTTCAACATACTGGCCACAATGGGAAGTTTGTTTTTACACTGTATTCTAAATCTTATCGGTCTCCTGTTTCTTATTAGCCCCTCACTGGCTTATTCACTGAAAAACTGCACCATAAGTTATCAAGAGAATTCCTCTGTTGCTGTTTCTTTGGATTGTGCACACAACAAACTCATGACTGTCCCTGATGACATCCCCAGAGATGCTGCTTACCTACAACTTTCGGCTAATCTAGTTAAAATAATTAACAAGGAAGATTTTGCTGGCATGTCAAAGTTGAGATATTTGGATCTTCAATTCAATCAAATCACTTTTGTGGGCAATGGATCATTCATTGATTTGGTTTCCCTAAAAACACTGATGATGTCAGTAAACAACCTCACCTCTTTGACTGGCAACATGTTTCAAGGTCTTTCCAACCTCACCATGCTTGATCTCCAGGGAAACAAGATTCAGTTCATTCATGCCTCAGCCGTCCAGTTCCTGGTCAACTTAGAAGAACTGAATTTAGGCAGCAATAGTTTCCAACAAGTCACTGATATTCAACCCATTCTACAATTACCACAAATACGGAGGCTTGAGCTTAGAGGTACTCCACTGTCCTCCTTTGAAACTAAAGACCTGCCACTGAACCTCTCATCAAGTCTGAAAGAGCTGCTTGTTGATGGGTTCAACTTCAAAAAGTTCAGCATCACAACACCAGTCTTTCCTGACCTCCAGATGTTAGAATTTAGTATAATCATAGATCATGATAAAATTATATGGGACATTCCTGACAAAGCCTTACTAAGGAACATAACAGATCTGTATATTCTTCTACCTGTGTTTTCTTTTGAAGGAATCCAAAAAGTCCTGAAGAGTCTCGACAAACTGACAAATCTTAGATTGAATTATGTGCAAATGTGGATTAAAAAGGGATTATTATCTACAGTCTGCAAAATACCAACTCTGAGGAAACTGGAATTGTATCAAAACAGATTAAACAAATTTACTTTGAATCTTGCACCTTGTTCTCAGCTGACAGAACTTAACCTGCGGACCACTTACATGTCTGACCTTCAAACAGGTTTCATACAATCATTGAAGAACCTGCGTTCCCTGAATTTGGTAAACAACCAACTGACCAAAGTTCCACCTGGCATAAGGAGCCTCACTCTCCTTGAGATCTTGAACATAGATTCAAATGTGATCTCTCAGTTGACCTGTGAGGATTTTATGAACATGACACATCTTATAGAGCTTTCCCTAAGTAGTAACCATATTATCAAACTGGAGAAATGTGTATTTGAAAGTCTGACCGAGCTAAAGTTTTTAGATGTGAGCTACAATGTGTTGCAAACTTTTGAAGACACATTCAACGTTTCCCTTCAGAAGCTAGAGACCTTGGATATTAGCCACAACCCTCTGATAACTCTAGGAATGGGTGATTTTCAGGGTTTAAAGTCGCTAAAACAACTGGATGTAACATCCATGTCTCTTGAAAAGTTGAATTGTAAAACAATTCTAGGATTAAACAACCTTAAAGCTCTTAGTGTATTTCTTCCAAGAGAATCTGAGATTGACTTCAGAGAACTAAAACACATAGAAATGATCACAATCTACACAAATGCTGGCAGCACTTTCAAAATTCCTCAACCAACCAGTTATGAAGCCCAAACTCACTCAGCAGTTTTGAAAAGTCTCACAGTAATTAACAGTGGCACTTCATTTGAGCTGCCAAAACAGATGTTTCAGATTTTTAAACACCTGGAATACTTTAAGGCGGTCAGAGTTTATGGTAATCCTCCTGATGTGGACACATTTCAATTGAACTCACAGCTCAAGACTCTGATATTTGCAGAATCAGATTTATCACATTTGAATGCTGAAATGTTTCTACCAATTCCAAACCTGGAGATTCTTGATCTTTCTTCGTCTAAGTTCAAGTCTTTGGATTTTCTGGCACAGGCCAATCTTTCTGCACTCAGATACCTGAAAGTGACTGACAATGAGATCAATGTGATTAATGAGAGTGTGTTCCAATTTCTCCCCTCTCTCATATACTTGAACCTGGACAACAACCCGTTCACCTGTGAATGCTCAAATGCATTTTTCATCCAGTGGATAAAGGACAACAAGCAAACACAGGTGGCAAACGCTTATCAGTATAAATGTTCATTTCCTGTGGACAAACGAGGAACCTTGTTACTAGACTTTGATGTCCAGTCCTGTTGGAATGATGGCAACTTATTTTACTTCATCTCCAGCTCTTGTCTGGTTGTTCTGACTCTCCTCACTTCCTTCATCTACCACTTCCTGAGGTGGCATTTAGCCAACACATTCCAAATCCTCCAGGCCTTTCTTTATGACAACAAGATGAGGAAGAGGGGAGATGCTCATCAGTTTGATGCCTTTGTGTCCTACAACGTCCACAATGAGGACTGGGTTTACAGAGAGATGCTTCCAGTTCTGGAGGGACAGCAGGGCTGGAGACTCTGCCTGCACCACAGAGACTTCCAACCAGGTGAGTTCACCTGTTCAAGCATGTTTTTACTTTTAATTCCATTTAATTACAAAAATATTGATGGTGATTTATTATTAACAATTTGCATATGAAAATACAGAATAATATAGTTTTTGTCATTGTAACAAGTACAATAAACTTACGTGCCATCTTTATGGAGTCAAAAGATGTACCTGATATGTGTCAAATGCCAAAACGCTGAAAATGCCTGAAATAAATATGCCCAAATTAGATGAAATGTTTTACAGTTTTTTTTGCTTTGTTTTGTTTTGGTTTTTGAATGTCCAGAGGACCAGACTTAGCTTTTTTAGATAGATGAAATGTTGTTCTCGAACGTTTTGAAGTATATTCAAATGCTTGGTCTCTATGTAAAGGTAACACTCTATTTTTAATCCACATTTTAACTGTAACTATTATTTAGTTATTGACGTTGAAACACCCATTTTATTAGAATAACTTGTACCAATTGGCGAGACAGATGGATCAGGCTTGAAAGGATGTGCAACAGGTTAGGCTTGTTAAAGATAGGAATTGTAATGGTAAAACAAGTGAGGAGAGTGTAATGGGAAGATGGAAGATATATTTTGAGGAGCTAATGAATGAAATGAATGAAAGAGAAAGAAGAGTAGATATCATAGAATCTGTGGACCAGGAAGTGGGAAAGATTAGTGAGGGTGAAGTCCAGAAAGCTCTGAAAAGAATGAAGAAGGGGAAGGCAGTAGGACCTGATGACATACCAGTGGAGGTTTGGAAATGTCTTGGAGAGATGGCAGTGAGGTTTTTGACTCAAATATTCAATGGCATATTTGAGGGTGAGAAAATGACTGAGTAATAGAGAAGAATTGTGCTGGTGCCCATTTTTAAGAACAAGGTTGAGGTACAGAGTTGAAGCAAATATAGAGAAATTAAGGTGATGAGTCACACAATAGAGCTCTGGGAAAGAATTGTAGAAACTAGACTAAGATGAGAAGTGACTATCTGTGAACAGCAGTATGACTTCATGCCAATAAAGAGCACCACAGATGCCATCTTTGCTTTGTGAATCCTGACAGAGAAGTACAGAGAGAGTCAGAAAGAACTCCATTGTGTCTTTGTGGATTTAGAAAAAGCATATGACAGGGTGCCGGGGGAGAAGGTGTGATATTGCATGAGGATATCTGGAGTGGAAGAGTAGTACTGTATGTTAGACTGGTACAGGATATGTTTGAGGACAGCAGGACACTGGTAAGATGTGCTTTAGGAGTGAAAGATTGCTTCAAAGTGGAAGTGGGAGTGTATGGCTCTGAACCCCTTCTTGCTTGCTCTGGTGATGGACTGACTAACAGTTGAGGTCAGGCAGGAATCCCCTTGGACTTTGATGTTTGCAGATTATATTGTGATACCTGGTGAGAACAGGGAACATGTGGAATATAACTTGGAGGTGTGGAGGTATGCACTTGAAAGAAGAGGAATGAACGTAATCTATAGTAAGATAGAATGCATGTGTGTGTGAATGAGAGGGAGGCTGGTGGAACAGTGAGGCTACAAGGATCAGAGGTCACAAAGGTGCAGGACTTCAAGTACTCTGGGTCCAATGTCCAGGAAAATGGGGAGTATGGTGAGGAGGTGAAAGAGAGTCATCAGGAGTGGATAGAGAAATGTTTCAAGAGTGATTTGCAACAAAAGGATGTCAGCAATGGTCAAAGAAAAAGTTTACAAGACAGTGGTGAGACCAGCTGTGGTGTGTAGTCTGGAGACATCAACATTAACAAAAAAACAGGAGAAAGAACAGGAAGTGGTGGAAATGAAGATGTTGAGGTTCCCCTTTGGAGTGACAAGGATGGATGATACTTGGAATGATGTCATCAGAACAACTGGGAGATAAACTTAAAGAGGCCAGACTGAGGTGGTTTGGACATGTCCAGAGGAGGGACAATGTGTATATTGGTAGAATAATATTAGAAATGCTGATGCCATGAAAAAGACAGAGGAAGGCCAAATACAAGATATATGTGTAAAGGGGTTAAAGGGGGGGTCAGTTTAATACTGACCTCCTTTTTACCTTAATTAATTTACTTATTCAGATTGAATAGTAAATTCACGGATTCTCTTCTTTTTCAGTTTATTCAATATTTCTGTGATCTTTATGATGGATAAATAAACAGAGCCATTAAGTGACAATGGACACGTTAACTTAGTTTGATATGTCAAAGAGACACTATCATTTATTTAAAATAAATCAACTAAATTAACACCATTACACTTGATTGACATGATTTCACTTTCTTTCAATTCAAATACGTCAGCACACTTAAATTTAACACAACAGACTTAAATATTGGATGTTAACATATTTAGTCTGTGGGCTCTTTTAGCTTAAAAATATAGTTTCCAGCTTAGGTTGAGAGGGAAAAGAAATAGGAGGAAAGAATTAAGAAGAACATTATCCTGAGCATGAGACCAGAGTGACACTTCCCATCAGACTTCTGCTAAAATCCAGGTACGTTTTGTAAACAGCTCCTTTACCTTTTGACGACAGCCCGGTAAGAGGGAAGACACCAGCCTTCAGATGCACAGAGTCCTTTAGTCTCAGCACGTCCAAAACTGGTTTTAGTTTACGTTTCAACGTCTCCTGGCTTCCGCGTTGGTCATCAGAGAATATGTCAGCTTCAGGCCTCTGACTTCAAGATAAACTTATTCCAGGAGGGAATAAACAAAGTTTTTGAGCTCGGCTTGTTCGAAGTAGACTCATAACAGCCTGTTATCAGTCCTTAGCTGAAGACGCCGGTCGTTAGCTCTTGACCACACGTGTCCAGCTCTTGGGAAA
This sequence comes from Garcialebias charrua, assembly GCA_038048925.1. Taxonomy (NCBI): domain Eukaryota; kingdom Metazoa; phylum Chordata; class Actinopteri; order Cyprinodontiformes; family Rivulidae; genus Garcialebias; species Garcialebias charrua. The sequence continues at coordinate 30,095 of JBBPBX010023839.1, forward strand.
GTTCACATCTCTTTTGAAGTTCCCAGCAACTCACTGAAGCGTTTCAGCACAGCTTAGACTAGTACTTAAGGAAGGACCAGTCGAGGAGTTCATTTGTCTTATCAAACCCAAGGTTAACAAGCAGCAGCAGAGGGAGATTTGTTTAGGAACAGACAGAGAAAGCTGGAGCCTTGTTCAATGAAAAACAACTGATTAAACTGTCTTCTTATTTCTAAACAGAACAGTCGGGTCTCTGTGACCCGATATTTCCCTTTAACACAGCAGTGGACACAGTTTAACTCTCACAGAATAACACAGCTTAAAAGCACCATCATGAGAATGACAAAAGTTATTCTTTTGATCACATTAGGATCAAATCAAAGATAGAAATAGTCTCTTTTGGTGACTATATTTATCAGATTATAGCTAAATGAATGATTTTGTAGTAAATGTCTTGCTTCACTGAGAGGTCAGTAAAGGTCATCACTGGACAGTTCAAAAGTACACAGGTGTCTTAAAAGTGGACAAGGTCATGTCCACTACATCTCCCCCCTTTTGGAAGCCATCGCCAGTCCTTGGGGATGGGGTCCAACACGAAAGGAAACCTTGAACTGTCTTTGATCTTGAAGTAATCCAGCAAGTGGAAAAGAAAAATCAAAAATTATAATCCCATAAAGTTTTGGAAATTTCATACTGTTCGGAGGTAATCCCATTGCGAAAAGCTTTTAATCCTTTGGAAAACAAAGTCTGTTAACTCTTGGAAAACAAAGTCTTACACTCCACAGCGGTAATTCCACAGCAGTAATTCCACCACGATTAGAGTTGGTGATTTCATCAGCAACAATTGTTTTCATAATCAGCATGTAGAGGGGATCCCTCGATTGACGCAGAGGAGGCGACCCTTGGATGGAGGTTGAAGACCAAGCGTTGGAGCTGCAGGTCCCACATCGAAGGTTGTTGGCTGGTTGGTTTCCAGTCAGTGCCACTCTGGTTCTATGTGTCATGCAATTATGTGGATTTTTAAGGTGGGCTTATGATTGGGATTTTACATTAAGCCTTACCTATATGCACCTGGTATGTAAGCTATCATGGTTTAGATCAGCTATAATTACCAATTAAGGGGTGGATCAATTCTGTAAATTAGATATAGGGATCTATACCTATAGAATTTTGGAGGGCTTCTGTAACGAAGGCCTCTAATTCCAAACTATTCCTCCATTCATTACTTAGTTTAGGTTAAACTAAAGTAGAAAAATGAAATATAGTTTGATCTAAATGTCTGTTGTCTTTTAGACGAACGACGTAGGATTTGGTGTACCTAATAAATTTTGAAGTCTATGGCGAGACTCATCAAAATGAATAGATAATCTAGAATAGAAACGATCGAATCGGTTCAATTTAGAAATCGTGAGGCCAGTGTAGTTTATGGTACCTTGAGTAGCTTTAAACTACATTGACTCTTCAACGGTTGAGATTTAACAAAACGAACTGCATGTTGGCATAGTTAGATCCATCTTATGCATTAATCAATGTTAATACAAAACCTTTTTTGGCTGGGAGTGTCCAGAACCACAACAATATCTCAAATAATGACAACAGTAATGACTAAACAACAAGGAAACAACGTTTCACTGCTTCGACACACTCTTGTCGTCAGATTCCAAAGTGCAACACACAAGAAAACAGGTCTCAACTTTATGACCGAGGTCAACTTAAATCTTGTGGATTTAAATGGTTGTTAAGATTAGTTTTTGTTGTGGGTGTTGGACTTAGCGTTTCTAAGTTCAAGTTGGACAATGCGACTTATAGGGTGGGAAATATGGTAGTTTAAACCTGATTAGTTTATTTACTAACTTGTGTTTGGACGACCTTATTATCCCATGAAGTCGGTGAGTTTGTGAGATCTTTGTCTTTTGTGGAGTCATTGAACGCCTTGTAAGGTTTGATCTGATTTCGATGTACCCATTTAGCAATTGGCTCTTTGCGGCCTTTGCTGATTTTGATCTCGTAGACGACTGAGGACACTTTGTCTGTTATCAGATGAGGTCCAGTCCACCTGGGCATTAGTTTGCGGGCGAGAGTTCCGGTCCCGGACTCTCCTTTCCCGGTTGCTGGGGCGAACGTATAGTACCAGACTCTGTCTCCCACTTGGAGTTCATTGTGAGAGGCCTTCTGGTCATAGTACGCCTTGCGTCCTTCAGCGGACCTTTCCAGGTTTTTCTGGGCGAAAGCAAAAGTGTTTCTGAGGTGTACATTCAAATCTTTCATGTATTGTTGTGTAGTGTAGGCTGTCGCCATGACGGCGTCGCCTGGTTGGTACAACAGGTGTAGAGGGAGAGTCATTTGTCGACCGGTCATCATCTCGAAGGGAGAGATGCCAGTTGATGTGTGTGGAGTGGCTCTTATGGCCATGAGGACCAGAGGGAGTTTCACATCCCAGTCCTTGTGGTTTGCAGCCACGTATTTCTTCAAAATACTCACCACAGTTCTGTTTGCTCTCTCAACTTGGCCTGAAGCCTGTGGGTGGTAGCCGACATGAAAGTTGGCCTTGACGCCTAGCGTCTTCCACAGTTCTTTCATCACTTCACCTGTGAAGTGTGTACCTTGGTCTGAGTTCACCCGAAGGGGAAGTCCAAACCTTGAGAATATATGATTCATTAACAACATAGCAGTTGTTTGTGCTGTGTCGTTAGGAGCTGGTAGGCATTCTACCCATTTGGTAAATGCACAGGTTACCGTGAGAAAATATTTATTTCCTCTAGAGCTCTTAGTGAGTGGTCCAACCCAGTCGATCTGGAGGTCAGACCATGGGAATGCAATGCCTCTGCTTTGCAGTGGTGCTCTGTGAAGTGGTCTGGTTGGCTGAAACTGGCCACAGACCACGCACCCTTCAATGTAGTCCTTGACATCCTTTTTCATTCCAGGCCAATAGGCAATTTGTTTTAATGCCGTCAGCGTGGCTTTATCTCCTTTGTGTCCTGCGGACGGGAGATCATGGGCATGAACTAACATCACCCCCCTTTGGTCATGGGGAACCACGAACACAGGTGAGGACGTTGGTCCATGAGCGAAAGTCAGGATGCCCTTGAGTAGTTTAAGCTGTTTGCGCAGCTGATAAAGGACTTTAAGGTCTGGATCGGAATCCAGTTCGTCTTTAGACGGAGTGTTCTTGTCCGGATCAGTCAGATACAGTATCATGGAGTTGATAGCAGGATCCGACTTCTGAAGTTGGATGATGTCAGGGTCAGTCAGTGCGGGTCGTACAGAGACTGCGTTGTCAGCAGGTCTGGCTGCGGCCTGTGCACGTGTGACTGCCATAACTCTGACTGAAGGTTGTGTTGGCAGAGTCTCGATTAACCAGGAGGGGTCGAAGGACCATAGAGGACCTTCGTCGGCTCCTTCTTTGGCTAAGGAGTCTGCAATGTCATTGTAGTGCTTGTCATCGCCTGGGACTCTAGAATGCCCTGGAACTTTCTTCCAGTAGATCTGTAAGTCGTGTGATGTCACCAAGTGATCACACGCTATGAAAAGCTCTTTGTGTTTGACCACTTTTCTGTCGCTTGTTAGGAAACCGTTCTGTTTCCACACAGCGAGGTGACAAGCGAAACTCAAACGAGCATAGTTAGAGTCAGTGCAGATGACTAGCGTCTTGATGGAGCGTTCTACTACAATCTGGAGAGCTATTAGGATTCCTGCAATCTCAGCATACTGAGAAGTCTGAGATCCTAATTTGTAGCTGAAAGTTATCTGCTCTTGGCCTTGGAGGAGGACCCCTCCAACACCTGCTCTGCAGATCTTGTCGCGGAGGAATGAAGATCCATCCACGTACAATGTTGTCATATCTTTGCAGATATTGTCATCAAAGAAGTGGTGATTCGGGTCTTCAGTTACTGGGGTTTTTACCTCAACCGGCGGCTGGGTGGCTGGTACATCTTGTGTACACTTCTGGCAGATTGCCAAGTCCGTCCCCAGATGAGACTTCTTGTTCTGACCATAACGGATGTCTAGGTTAAAACTTTGAAGTGCCATGAGCCACGTTGCAACACGTGAGTTTGTCACCACACCATCTCTGATGCGTTCACTGTTAAGGAAGGTCACTGGCTGGTGTTGTGTTTCCACAATGATTTTCTGCCCACCAATGTAGCTGGAGAAATGTTTAACTGCCCACACTGTGGTCAGTAAAGCTTTCTCACAGTCTGAGAATCTCAATTCGGGGCCTGCCATCGTTTTGCTGGCGTAGGCTACTACACGTTTGTCTCTGTCGTGTATCTGGTATAGACCTGCACTTATGCAATGAGCTGAGAAGCCCACTTCCAAGTAAAACTCTTTGTTGTAGTCCGGGTAGACTAAACAAGGGGCTGACTTGATCCTGTTTATAAGAGCGTCCATAGCCTGCTGCTGTTTGTCAGTCCAGACAAATGGAACGTCTTTCTTAAGGAGTTCAGTCAGTGGCTTTGCAAGGTCTGCATAGTTCTCTATGAACTGGTTCGAGTAGTTACACACGCCAAGAAAACTTTGTAGTTCTTTGAGACTGGTGGGGACTTTGAGATTGTCAAGGCCTTGGGTGCGAGTCAGCTGTGGTTGTACTCCGTCTGGACCTACAAGTAGGCCAACGTAGTCCACCTTGGTTCTGCACCACTGGCACTTCGACAGTGATATTTTAGCACCAGCAGTTGTTAGCTGATTCAGAACGTGGTCGATCTCAGCCAAATGTGAGTCCAGTGTTGGCTGCCTCAAAAGGACATCGTCCACGTAGATCAGTGTTCCACGCTCGTGGGCGTCTGGACATGCTTTGTTCAAGAAGATGTTGAACTCTGCAGGTGAGTTAGCGTAGCCAAAGGGACACCTGTTAAAGGTGTATTGACGGCCACCAAAAGTGAAAGCTAGTTTGTACTGGTCCTCGGCGCGCACAGGGATGGTCCAAAAACCAGAGGCGACGTCGAGGGTCGAGAAGTACTTACCATTGGTGACCTTGGGCAGTTCCTGTTGGAGTTGCGTCATAGGCCATCTGGATAAGGGAACTTGTTTGTTTAGCTTTCGGTAGTCTATAGTGAGTCTCCACTTACCATTTGGTTTTAACACCGGCCATAAAGGCGCAGAGTAAGTGCTGTTACAGTATCGGATGATACCTTTTTCTAACAGGTCATTAATGATTTCTCTGATAGGTTGATGTGCTGCCAGAGGAATCTTGTACTGTCTGACAAATGCAGGGGGAGCATTAGGCGGGGTTGGGATGCTCACTGTGTGGAGCGTGGTCAACCCACAATCCATCGAGTCAGTTGAGAATGATTTTTCATATTTTAGCAGAACTTTGCGAAGTTTGTCCCTGTCTTCATCAGTTTCCAAGGCGTCGGCCTGAGCGACCACCTGGTCTATCTGTGAAGCAAATGAGAGCGGTTCTTGTTCTCTGGGGAGCTCCAGTGAGTCCCCTTCAGTGTCATAAAACCTGTCAACAGGTAGTGCACTGTAAGTTTGAGGGCCTAGACTTTCTCCTTGGTTGAAACCGAACCTGTGGACAATGTCCCGGTCGGACTCAGTGGGGGAGAAAAGAGCTATGGCCTGTGTTGGTTTTGTGAACAAGACTCGCCCCGAATGATGACTTGGGATCAAGTTTTCTGGGAGTCCTCCCAGAAATGGAATGCTTAGTTCAAAATCATGAAAATCAGTAGAGATCAACCATCCTAGCTGTGAGCGCTTTGGGATCAGTACCTCTTCTGTGCTCGTGTTACACACAGCGACAGTCGTGGTTCTGCCGTCGAGGGTCACTTGGCATGTGGCCTCCATGGACAGTCCTAAGTTGAAAAACATAGGAGATGGTTGAAAGCATGCCTGTTTTGTTCTAATAGCCTGTCCTTTCATGATGTGAATCATCACCGGCTTGTTCATAACCTGAGGTGGCACCACAGTGTTATGGCTGTTAGCAACCTGGCAGACCTCTGGAATGGTCTGTCCAGCCTTAAGGTTCTCTGTGGTTAACACAGGAGAGTCCTTCGTGGCTGTATCTAGTGACCACAGTGCATTGTTGTTGACGTCCACTCGGACACCTAATCTTACCAAAATGTCGGAGCCTATGTAGGTTGCATGTGGTAAGTTCGGGACCACGAGGAACGGGTGATCCAGTTCTCGTTGGTTCCAGATTAGTTTAAGGTCAATGATCCCTTTAGCAGTCATTACCTGTTTATCGTTGGGGTCTAACGGGAAGCGGAAAGCCTTTTTGTTCATTCCGAGACCCAACTGTTTCTTAACCAAGGTTCCAAAGAAAGCTTGGCTGATCGCTGATTTCTCCGTCCAAGGGGACAGAACAGCATCATCGGTGTGGGATCCTTGAATCTCAACACCTTTGACTACCTGTGGTAGGTAGTGTTCGGTGAGTGCCAACTGTTTCAGCTCGCAGAGGGGGCTCTCTTGTTGGACCTCTACTGCCTCACCTGTAGTTGGAGGTTCACCCACAGGGATTGTGCTCTCGTCTGAGCATTCCCTTTTGCCTTCCGCGGTACCTGCCGTTAGACGGTCAGTGTTACTCTGTGTAGGCATATCGATCGGCAGTGGTTGACTCACTCTGGTCCACATTGTCTGATCGCCATAATCTATAACCGCGTCGAAGCGGTTTATAAAGTCTTGGCCAACCAAAAATGGGCATGAGTCAACGGTGGACACGTATACCGGGTGGTATAGTGTCGTCTCACCAATCTGCATGTGAACCATTGCTATAGCTGTTAGGGTTGTACTCGTCTCCGAGAGACCCTGCAAAACTATAGCACATTCTCTGAGGGGTATTTCCCTGTCAACACCGCTAGCGGCCAGCCGCAGCTCTTCTAACAGTGTGGGTGACATAACGGATATGTCTGCCCCACCATCCAAGAGGGCCTCTTTTCTGAGGATCCCTTCCAACGTGATGGACAGGTAAGCCTTCTTAGCGGGCCCCTTTCTGATAATGTCACACAGGAACTCACCAGGTTGTCTCCGACGTTTATCACGCCTACCCCTGACTGTGTGACCTTCATTTATCAGTACTGTTAGTGCAGACACACATGGGTCTGACTGTTCAGTTCGTGGCGAGCCACTTTCAACGGTGAGTGAGCTTTCCCCCCCTTTTTCTGACGAGGGGTGCTCAGGCTCCGTAGCAATGAAGTCATGGTTACAGTCAACGTTCTGTTGACTGTCACATTCTGGACTGTCAACGATTCGACTGTCATTACCCTGATTGTCAGCATCCTGGCCACCAATGTCTTGGTGACTGCCAGCAACTGTGGCATTGTTGTTGTTAGAATGTTCAGAGTTACTATCAATGATAGTGCTACACATCACACCGGGTTTGTTCTCATTTTTAGTATTTTCCCACGTGTCGAACATCTGACGTATTTCCTCCTTGACTTCTGGGGACAGAGGGCTACGGCCTTTCCTCCGGGACTTCTGCGATTTTTTGTCTGTCTCGGACTGTTCAGTTTGAGGGGTAGGGGGAGCAGGTCCACGGCGTGGGGGCCCCTTCCGGGCCCAGACTGGCTTCGGGTGTCCCCTCTGGGACCACCCTTGGTTCGGGGGTTCCTGCTGGGACCACCCTTGGTTATATGGGTTACCCTTGTACCCATAATCTTTACTCGTTGGACGCGCACCCCCCTTTTGATCCTTTTGTTCACCCTCCGTGTTTTGCTTGAGCCACCTTGGGTTTTTCCTCAAGCGGACACCCCCACTTTGTGGTTTGTCAGGGTGAAAGGTCTGTTTCTTTTCGCCTGTCGGTGGATAGGGAGCTGGTGCTCGCGTCCCTTCCAGTTCCAGCGATTGGGAGTCGGCTCTCGCACTCGTGAACACCTCTACGGGTGTTCTGCATTCCATGCGGGCCTCGAAAACATTTACGGCGCATTGTTTCATTTCCTTGATGGTCTTGTCTCTGAAATTAGCCATCACTTGAACTGACTCTTTTATATCAGGGTGGAGGTTTTTACCGAAAAGGTATTTAAAACCTACGTCGTCCTCCATGCCCGGTTCATTGCGATTACCAAAGAAAGCCTGGAACATTCTCTGGTAATATGCCTGTGGATGCTCCTTCTTACCTTGCACGACCTTCTCGGCATCAGGGTAGCCACCAGGCCCCATGTTTGGAGTGAACTCTCGTATAAGAGTATCACGCAACAGTTTGTAATCTGTTTTTATGGCGTCCGGTTGGCGAACAATGAAGTTATATACAGGCCAGTCTGCGGTGAGCCTGATCAGCGCAATTTTATCCTCAGCAGTAGCATTTGGAAAATTACCCAGCTGGAAATCAAGAGAGTCTAGGTAGTTCTTTGTATAGATTGAACCCAACGGCCCTGGCTCAAAGCGTTGAATGTATCTAGAAAGCTTCTGGAGTTCAGGTATTGGAATAGAAAGTTTAGCATCATTGCTATTCCCATTTACCTGTGATCCATGTGCAGGTGTTGATGTTGAGGACGCAAGTCCCTGCTCCGACTGGCGGGTCTTAACAGGTACGGTGAGCTGTTCTGCATCACCGCGTGGAGGTGGTGGGGGTGGTGGTGTGATGCCTTGAGAATGCTTTGCCACAACATCCACCCACCTCTCCCTTTCTTTAAAGAGGTTTTCTTTAGTTAAGGTCAGTTCCACCTTACTTTCAGTCAATTCTCTGCGTAAACAATCAACTGCAGTTTGTAGCGCTGTGCACTGTTCACTGAGTTTTCTATTTTCCTCGAATTGAGTGCTCTCTTTTAGTTGTTCTTTTAATTTATCATACTCTATTTTCAACATTGTGCACCGGGTGTGGGCTTCTTCTCTTTTTTCCTTGTTCTCTTGTAGATCTTTAGACATCGATTGTACCTGTTGCTGTAATATTTCATTCTCTCTGATAGAATCGTCATATTTTTGTCCTCTGGACCGAATGTTTTCTTCATATGAATGTGTTTGCAACAGTATTTCATTGTTTAAACGTTCAATCTCTGTATTTGTCGTTTTCTTGTATGACACAAACTCTGAAGTGGTACCTTCGTGTTTAGTTTTCTCATCAGCCAGTTTATTTTTTTCATCAGCCAGTTCATCCTCAAGGTCCCCACTCTTATACAGTTCATGGTCCAGTCTGGTCTTCAACAGAAAGGCCAATTTGACAGTACGGTCGGCGCTGAGCTTTTTTCCACCTTTTTTGATTATGCCTGTTGCTAGACTTTCTAACTCTGTGTCCAGAGTCGGGGTGTCCATTGCTGCTACCTCCTCACCATACTTCACGAGTGTTTTCATTAGCAGTTTTAAGGCATTATCAACACAATCTGTGTCCTCTGACTCAGACTCTGAATCCTCCTGCGCTGGGATTTTCTCCTCAACCGGCGCTGGAGTTTGCTCACCATCAGCATCCTCCAAGGATGAGGATGGAACAACTTCATCTGATTGTTTATCCATATTTGTTTTGAGTCTGTAAAAATCAACAAGCTGGTACATGCAGGTGTTATTCGAAAAAGAAATTCGTTATCAAATTAACCTCACTGTTGTAAACGTACACAGAAAAACGTTAAAAATGCTATTTTTAACCAAAAGTGTACAGTGTATGCCAATGCTGTTTAAAATTTTGAATGTGGAAATGCTCTGCTCTCCATCAACTTTTCTTTTTTATTTAATCTGAAAATTAAATAAAAGATGCTTTTTTGAGTGTTATTTTAAATCTCTTCAGTATTTAAAATGAGCATCAATTGTTCGTCTGTACCTCTGTTTTCAAAAATTCTTTATTTAAAATAAACAGGAGTTTTTGTTTGTGTACAGAACAATTTTAAAGCTGGTAATTTTCACCATAAAAAATGCTGACTTTATGATGTGTTGAGAGAAAACTCATCTATTAACGTCCAGCAGGGGGCAGCGTCGCGTATGTTATCACGAAGCGACTGAGTTTAAATCAGTACATGGAAAGAAAACAACCTATTAGGGTTAGTTTTCAGTAAGAACGTGATAATTGCTCGAACCGCTTTCTTGTCAGAGACAAGTTTATGTTGCTAGACAGTGTTGATGGCTTCAGATGAGTGTTTAAGTGTGTGTTCGTGTGTGAACGAGTGTGAGCCAGCGAGTGTGACCTGTCACTCAAAGTGCGGCACCTGGAAGTGACGACAAAAATGGGCGGGCCCACGCAGCGTGCGTAGCGCGTCACCAGC